>PVKC010001216.1:28209-53141 GCA_004027635.1 Crocidura indochinensis | reverse complement strand
TGAATATCTAGTGAAACAAGTCAGAACTGTACATTTGTGCTTTACAAAGTACCTTTTTCTAGGGGGATGGCGGGTTGGATCACACCCAGCAGTGCCAGGGCTTATTCCTGGCTCAAAGTTCAAAGATCACTTCTGGAAGGACTTAGGGGGCTATATGGGCAGCTAAGGACTGAACCTAGTTGGCCACATGCAAGACAAGTGCCCTACCAGCTATAGTATCACTGGCCCTGTCTGTAATGTATCACATCACAGAACAGTCCCCAAAATAGAGGAGAAAAAGTGTTTAAATTTAAACATGTCAAAGTTGCCCAAATCAGGGAAAAGTGTGCTTAGCTCTGCACTCAAGAACAGGTGAGCATCAGGAACCAATGAACGAGTGGCAGAATCGAGCTACCTAAACATCAAGCCATCGGACCCTATCACACTTACAAATGAAAAGCACAGCGTCATACAAATGAAAAGTATGAAGCTGGCTCATAGACTCCATGCTCCTTAGTACCAAAGACTAATTAGCTGCAATCATTCTGAAGTTCAAAAAAAAAAAATGCCCTTCACTTTCTCCCATTGCTGCCATGACAACATTTTACTGCACCACAAGCTGACAGCAATTACAAGCCAGTGTGGGCAGCTGCAGACCACAACAAATGGACTAATAGCAGCCAACTGTGTTTACTTGCCACAATCCATCAAGCTCTGAGTTTAGGGCTTTACAACAAGACAACGCTAATAATTAAAGGTTTGAGTGGAAGATGTTTTCCGACAGGTCTGACCACTGTGTCATATGTTTGATAGAAAGAGTCCATAAAATAAAATCAGTAACTTCCAAATACGAGTCAGGTGCAAAGAGGATTGAATTAATAAATAGAACATTTCAATGATGAAAATAATCCATCAGTTTGGCCATCTGACTTTTTCTCTTATGAGAAGGGGATATGCAATAAAGGGAAAAGAAAAAAAGAAAAATTGATGTCTAGAGATGACTAAGCACAAAAACTGAAACAAAGCGATATTTATGTAATGCACAGAACTATTTTTCGATCTTCTAATGGAAAGTTGTTTTTTGAAGAAGAGAAAAAGCAACCATTAACTCAACACCTTCTATATAGTCAGCTTTAATCAGAATCTTTACAGAAATCTCACAAGAAATCTTTACAGAAATATCACGAGCTTAAGAGTCACCACCGTACAACTCCACTGGTTAAGCAGGTGATTTAACAGGCAAGTTATGTGCTGCACAGGTGAATTTAACTTTTGCAATCTTTCTTGGCTAACAGTTGCCCCCAGAGCCTAAAATATACTTAGACTTTGGGCAATTGTCCATACAAAACAATAAATAAAAATCTCAAATAGCAACTTTATTCAGGCTCTAAAACAACTTTAAGGTCTGTCAGTCTTTCTGTGTGTCTGTCTCTCTTGCAATGCACACACTGATTTAAAAAAAACTAAGATGGAAGAAAAGAACAGATGGATATGGGTATATGGATGTTAAGGACAATTGGGAACAAAACTAATAGAAAGTTATCTATGCTGAAAACAGAAGGTTTTTGAAAGAAACCAGACTGACCATCAAGAGTTCAGTATCAAGCCAAATAAAACAAAATAACACAAATCACTTTCCATATTCCAGACAGGACTCTGAGATGATCTATTATTTTATAGGTTTTTATCAAATGCCAGCATATCCAAATACTCATAAACCACTAATTATTTTTCTCTGTCCTAAAGAAATCTAGTCATTTTAAGTTTATACCCTATCCAACTCTGAAATTTACTTTAGTCAAATGGCAATATATCACCTCTTTATTTTAGTTTTGTTAAGCCGTAAGTTAAACAGAGAAATGATGATCTCCAAATGATCCTGAAAGTTATAAGAAAACATTTATTCTGGTAGTGTGCTTGGTACTGTTTTGATCACAATGCTGAATATCAAAGAATGCTCTCTATTCATCCATAATATTGAGAATTAAATTATATTTAAAAGGCAACAATAATTCAGAACAGGAAATGGAAAACCAAAGATCCAACTTTCTAGTATATTATGTTCCCATTCCTAAGTACTCATAAGTAGAGAAAGGTTGAGAGGCTATCATATAAATGATTTCTATTTAGAATTCCCTTAAATAATAGTGGTATAACTGATGGTGGGATTGACCCTGATTCATTGTATGTCTGAAACCCAACTCTGAAGAACTTTGTAAATCACAACTGTTTCAAAAATAATAAAATTAAACAAACAAACAAAAAAACACAGAACTAAATATTCAAGCCAGAGTCAATAACAATGAAATCATGAGGCCCAAATTTTAACGATCAAAACTTAAAATGGGCCTGTTTTGCTGGTAGACTTGGGGCAAGGGTTGTGGCATGGGATGATGGACATTGAGAACATTGATCAAGGGAGGTCGAGACTGATGACGCTGATGATGGCATTGGCCCTGAAACATTGTATGTCTGAAACCCAACTATGAAGAACTTTGTAAGTAACAATGGTTTCAATGAAATAAATTTTAAAAGAAAATAATAATAATAGTATAAGCACTGGAAAGTAGATTATTCTAACAGATTGTACCTCAGATATGATTTAGAACACATTATTTTAAGTATGATCACATACATCACCAGAAAAAGTAGCAGGAAGTATAGATAGAGCACACACATAAAAGAATTTGACAATGCACATCAAGGACTTTTAAAAGGCTGATGTATTCTGACCCAGTCATTTAACTTCTGAAAAACTATAAAATTCTAAAGGACTGGAGACAATACAAAGTAAGGATTCTGCTTGCATGTAGTCAACCCAGGGTCTATGCTGACAACTTACGTGGTCCCCTGAACCTCACCTGAAGTGTTCCCTAAGTTCAGAGCCAAGAGTGTGCCAAAAAAGAAGAAAATAAAACAAACAGAAAGGCTATTAATAAAAGGAAAGGTAAAAATCATATAATTGGCACTGGGCTAGCACCACAGACTCACTCTTTTCTCAAAAGAGATGTAAAACAAACTATGATAAAATATTAATAAAAAATCACCCCAGGCCTTGTATCTCCAACTTCTGGTGAATGATTATAAAGCAGGACTGGGCATAAAATAATCCAGACCAAGTTGAGCATGAAACACATACAGTCTAGCAGTCTTCTACCTCGCATCTCCACCAAGCTGCCTGCCAGAACTATTGTTAGAGAATACAGGGACCACACCCAGATTGAGTAGCTATCTTGAGCCTGACCCACCCAGCTTTACATATAGAAACATCTTTGTTTTGTGTGAACAACTTGTAAACAAACAGATACAAAAAATAGGGATGATCTCTGTTTTGGATAAAAAAGTAATAACCTAATAAAAATCATAGGGACACCAGTTATGCAGCTAAAAGCTTGCAATCTTGGGAAGAGAGGGTAAGCCAAGACCTTGTCCTGCCAAAGCCTGCTAGTTCCTTCACCCAGAATCACTACTTTGCTAATGGTTCTGCCTCACCAATCCTCTATGATTCTTTGCGAGGACAGCAATCTGACCAAACCTCCAGTGCTGGATATTTAAGCTGAAATCACCAGGGCTTTTTTGAAGAGAGTGCAAGCACCCTCCCCCAGTACACTCCTTCTTCTAGGAGCCTGGCAGCTAAGAACATCCCTCAAAAGTTGCAGTATCAGTAATAGTGCTTTGAATTCCTGGACAACGTCATTTGTCTGATACTGGTATCCCTTATAAGAACACTAACAAAAGAGGTCACTAAACTTTCTGCCATCGTATTAATGATCAATGAAGTCACTAATTTTTACAAAGTAACTTTCTGCAGTACATCTTTTTCTTTCTTTTTCAAATGTTCTTTCCTCTCTTCCATTTTCTTTAATTTTTATTTCTTTTATTTTTAAGGTTGCCTTGTCCTCTTCTCATTTCTTCTAATATTTGTTTTAAAATTATCAAGAGATTTACATTATATTTTGCTTATATCCTTTTAAAATTTTTAATAGTCGAGCCTCAATTTCTATGATCCCTTTATCACACTCCTTTCCCACATTTTACATTTATTAATCATCATACTATTACTGAATGGGGATTCTTTTATGGACCATTTTATAGATCTTTTATTTGTTTTTCCCCAGGTCAGGGTTATTGATTGCTTTACTGTTGTTTGTCTGAGAACTTTTGCTATTCTTTCAAAGCTCAGTGAAACTCTACCTTGATAAAGTAGCCTTGTATAGAAATATTTTCCATATAGCAGCATGCCATTCCCTTCTCTAAAAGTTTTAGCTCAAAGATCTGTATTCAATCTTATAAGTGGGTTACTTTATATGTAAGTCATTCATTTTCTTACTGATTTTAGGATTCTACTCTCTTTGCATACCGACATTTTAATTACAATATATTGATATTTATATATTAAATCTGTGGGGTTTGGATTTTGACCTTCCAAGACATAAGCTTCAAGGACACAAAAGAAATAGCACTAAAATTAGTATGGAACAACAAACTCCCAAAATGGCCAAGGAAATCCTGACAATGAAAGTCAGGAAACAGTCTAATTTCCATTTTAAACCATACTATAAGGCTATAGTAATCCAAGCAATGCATTGCTCGGATAAAAATCAGACTCATACCAACTGAATAGAGTCCAGAAATAAACCCTAAGATATACCATTAATTTAAAAGAGAGGAACTACACACAAAGTAGACTAAAAAAAATGCTTCCTTGACAAATGGCTGTAGAGAAAAATCGGCAGGCTGCATGCAAAACAATGATACTGAACCACTAGGCCCACTATGCATAAAAATTAACTCAAGTTGAATTAAAGATCAAGTGTTAAGACCTGAGTCCATGAAATATAGCATAAAAAAAGGTAAAACATTTCATGGTACTGACTACAGAGAGAGCTCCAATAATTCAAATTCATTGGTATGGAAAATAGCAAAATATAAATGCGTTATCCAACTAAACTCTCTACATTGTGAAAGAAATTACTGCTAAAACATAAAGGGGTCCTTATGAATGATAGAAAATATTCATATCCTATAAATCTAACAAAGGACTACAATCCAAATTCTGAAAGCACTTACAAAATTCAGCAACAAAGAAACAACCAATCACCATTAAAAGGGGGGATATTACTTAAACACACCATAACTTAGAAGGTATGAAACAATATAAAAGACTCACTAAAGAATGGAACAATATGGGGGCTGGGCGGTGGCACTGGAGATAAGGTGCCTGCGCTAACCTAGGACGGACCGCAGTTCGATCCCCCAGCTCCCCATATGGTCCCCCGTGCCTGCCAGGAGCGACTTCTGAGCGAATGGCCAGGAGTAACCCCTGAGCGTCACCAGGTGTGGCCCAAAAACCAAAAAAAAAAAAAAAAATGGAACAATATTAAGACAGAACAAGCAAAATAAAACTACGTGTTACTATAAAGAAAAGGGAACCCAGGTGATGTCTGTTATTAAAGCTAAGCAAGACAGTTCAGTGCATACTTCCTCTGGATATCTGGTTAGCTTTAAGTATTTGGCTAGCATGGCAAGTTTCAAGGCAAAGGTCATGGTTTCTAACATACTCTGAATATCACAGAAGGGATATCAATGCCCTTATGTAATACATGTTGAGGCCAGTAGTTTCTCTCTAAACAATAGACCCAAATCAGAATATTTTTTTAAAAATTGTTATTGCTATTTGTCTAATACTGGGTTCTCAAACTTGAAACAGAGGATCAGTTCACTGTCCCTCAGAATGTTGGAGAGCCAGATTATAGTTAAATAAATAAAAATAACTAAGTAAAAACTTCTACGCACTGTACATATCTTATTTTGAAGTTAAAAAGGCAGTGGGGGGGGACGACAAACACATTATTTACAATGAAGAAGTAAAGTTAAATCACCAAACTTACCAGTATTTCAATAGGAACTATGGGACTGCTATTGGCAAGCTATAGTTTGAGGACCCCTGCCCAAGGCTGAGAGGAGGAGTCGAGAGACAGAGAGGAGGAAATCGGAGACTGTTGCACATCCTAGACATGCACGCTGTGGGCCCATGATGAATCGGCTGCTAAGTAGGACATGCAGTGACAGTAAAAACACACAGAGGGTCGGATAAATATCATTGGTGGGCCACATGTAATCCACGGGCCATAGTTTAAGGACCCCTTTTCTAATAGATGACAATTTGTTTATATTTATTTATATTTACATATGTATTTATATATGCATGTAAAATATTTATATGTATTTATTGATAAAGATATAATATAAATACATTATGTTTATATATGTATTTATATTTTGTAGCCAAACTCAGAAATACTCAGGGGTTACTCCTGGCTCTGCATTCAGAAATTATTCCTGTCAGTGCTCGGTGTACTATAATGGATTCTGCTGATTGAATCCAGGTTGGCCACATGCAAGGCAAGTGCCCTACCAACTGTACTATTGTTCTGGACCCAAGAAATACTTTAAATAAAATTAAATAAATGATGAGGTTGAATAATAAACTAAGACTTCACAAATTCCTAATTATTTGTAGGCAAAGGAAAAACATAATGTCACTGATATGCCTAAATAGCTTGAAGATAGTGAATGTGTCCAGACTTCCCTCCAAAAATAAATATTTTTCAGGTGTTAGTTTTTTCCTGTTTGTGTTTGTAATTCAAATCTAGTTTCAGTGCATCATGGTCTGAGAAGAGAGTTGATACATTTTTATCCTCATGATTTTTATGGAGGTATGTTTTGTTGCTAAGCATGTGTAGTCTATCTTGGAAAATGTCCCATGTACAATAGAGAAGAATGCATATTTGGTTTTCATGGATAATATGTTTTATATGTTTACTAAACTCGTTTCTTCAGTTTCTTCCTTCAAAACCAGTATATTCTTGTTGTGTTTTAGCCTGGTAGACCTATCAAGAGGCGACAGAGAGATGTTGAGGTCTCTGTCTTCAAGTTATTTGTTATCTGTCTTCAGCTATTTTAATTTTTTTGTTGGCCCCTCACTGGGTGCATATATGCTGAGGAGTGTGATTACTTCATGATGTACATATCCCTTGATTATTAAGAAATGACCCTCTCTGTCTCATAACCTTGTTAAGTGTGAAGTCTATGTCATCTAAATTAGTATGGCCACCCAGCCTTTTTTGGCAGCTGTTTGCTTGAAGGATTGCATTCCAACCTTTGACTCTGAGTCTGAGTCTGTGTTTTCTCTAAATATTCAGGTGTGTTTCTTGCGGTAGAAGAATGTTGGATTCAATCTCCTGATCCACTTTGGCACAATGTATTTTTAATTGGTTCATTTAGGCCACTGAAATTAAGAGAGATTACTGTCATGGAATTTTGTATCCTATTTTTGTAGAAGTCTGGTGTGTTTGGGGGTTATCTTGCCTTAAAATAGTCCCTTTGGTTCTTCTTTTAAAGTTGGTTTTGACTCTGTATAGGTTCTGAGCTGTTGCTTCTCTGTGAAGCTATATATCCTTCCCTCAAACCTCAAAAAAAAAGACTAACTGAGTGAAGTATTCTTGGTGAGAGATTCATTTCTTTGAGTATTTTTTTCACTATATTACACCACTGGCTTCAGGCCTGGAGGGATACGTGCAATAAATTAGCTGCAAATCTTAAGGATATTCCTTTGTATCTTGTTTCCATTTTTGATCTTGCTGCTTGTAGTATCCTATTTCTATCTTATGGTTTTCATCATTGTGACTAGGATATACCTTGGGAAGTTGTTGGGTTTTTTTTTTGTTTGTTTGTTTGTTTTTTTGGGGTTTTTTTTTGTCTCTTTTTGCTGGTAATTCACGGACATCCAGGATATGGGTAAATAATGCACTCCTCAGCTGTTGAACTTCAAAGCAATGATATTTTTGACTGGTGCTTATTCATAGGGGTTTTCTTCCTGGCTCTTGGAGAACCCAATGATTCTTAAGTTGTTTCTATTGAATTCATATAGAAGCTCTATTGTCATCTGTTTATTTTTGAGGATTTTTTTTCCACTTTGTATTCCTTATTTTGACTTTTTTCCCCACTTTTTGTTGTTTGGAGGTTTTTATGCACTTCATCTTCGAGCTCACTGATTGAGTCCTCAGCAGCTGTTACTAGTGAATTTTTCCTTTTGCTTGCCACGTTTTTCCATGAGACATTTGTTTGTATATTTCTCATATCTACTCTCATGTCCTCCTGTGGCAGTATTTTCCACTGATAATCAAATCTCAAACTCAAGCCAGGACACTGGAGAGATGTGGGTCTTGAAGCAAATGCTGATGCAGCAATTAATCCACACACACTGAAAAGGGTGAAACAGGTTCAGTAATCCTAACACACAAGCCTTTGGCTCCTAAGAAGCAAGAAGCTCAGTGGGGAAATCTGGAAATGCAAGAGAGCTTTTTCCTGAGACCCAAAATTTCTATTAGGAAGAATCAGACCACACCCTGGAGTGGAGAACAAATGGTCTAAATGGCAGTTCAAGGTGCTACATTCAAAGATGTTCCAACCAAGGAGTAACAAGGGGAATACTGAATGAGATGGCATCCGGTTAATCCAACATTCATTCCATTGTTTCTCTGAACTTGTGGAATACCCTAAAAATTTCTACTCTGAACTCTACACTTCAGAGAGGGGTTCAGGGGCCCGGGAGATAGCATGGAGGTAAGGCGCTTGCCTTTCATGCAAAAGGTCATCGGTTCGAATCCCATCCCCGTGCAGGAGCAATTTCTGAGCATGGAGCCAGGAGTAACCCCTGAACACTGCCGGGTGTGACCCAAAACCAAAAAAAAAAAAAAAAACAAAAAAACAAAAAAAAAAAACCAGAGAGGGGTTCAGTACTGAATGAGTCTTCAGGATTGCAGTCCTTATAAATCCACCAGGTGTGATGGGTTTTTACACTGCTTCACTGTGATTTCCTGTAGTCTCAAGGTGTTTTATTTTCCACTATTGGTCTTCCCCACAACCAGGAAGGCCTCAGGGGAGTTTATGAGGGTGAGAGATTACCTTGAAGCTGTGTATGTTTTGGCCCACCTGGGAGGCCATGCAACTGGATGTGACTTTTACCTGCCTGGGTGAACAGAAGTTCATTGTTTCCCATAGATCCGGTTGCAGCCCAAAGCAGTGTAGATCCTGGTCAGGCTTGGATGAACTGTGCCCTTGGGCATGGCTTCTAGTTCATTATTTTTTATGTTGCAATGAAAAGTTTTGCAGCTCAACCCCCCCTTTCATGAGGAACCTGTCACCCATACCACAAACTAAACAAGGCAAAACATGAAGCCTAGGACTCATGAAGCAGACACTAGCTTTTATTCCTACTCTAAATCTGAAATGAAAGGGAAAGGGCCCCCCAAAAACTGACTTTAGTGTGAAAGGTATGTGACCCAAATTCTTTAATGATAGACGAGTACTCCTTTACTTCCAATGCTGTCTCTAAACTCTATGTTTGTCCTCAGGGAATCTCTGAGGCTTTGAGTCTGCCTTTGTTACAATTAGCTGTATTCACATCCATAATGGAATAAAGACCGACCAATACCTGTGGATGTAACAATACTAACCGCAAAGCAAGTCATAATTCAGAAAAAATAAAGGCATTCACAGAGAAAATCGTCATGTCAACATGTACATGCTAGGAAGGAGAGGGAAACCACAAAATGCATCTTTTAAATGCAAGCAATTCAGAGAAAGTGTGAACCAAATCAAAGCCAATTTAAGAGACTTGTGGTCAGTGATGTAAAAGAGACAAGCAGGACTCATTAAGACACAGAGACAAGCCTGTGATTAACTACACCAACCACATTTCCTGAGCCCTTTCTAGCAAAGGGCGCTTTCAAACTCTTACCAGCTTAGGGTTCAACAAGTTTGCAAAGACCCTGCGATGCTTAAACTTCACTGGCAGTGACAAATTCTAAGATCCGTGCTTTAAAAGAATGTATTTCTCACACACACCCACACAAAAACACCTTTGAAAGTATAATTTGAATAGACAGAATTCTACACCTTACAAAGTCTGCTGCCTTCGGCAAGAAAAGGACAATTGAGTCATTTTTATTCACTTCTCACACTTTTCAGTGCTGACATGGCTCCAGGATTCCTTCCTTTCTGTGGATACCCCTTTTTTTCCTCTCTGCCTTTGCAGCGCCGACTCACCCTAGGGACTCTCATCCCCTCTGACTTAAAATGCAAAGTCATACATTTTTAGTGAAAGCACACATCTAGAAATGCCAAATATAACTCTGAAATCACATAATTCAAAACCGTTTCAACCTGTATTTTGCAGTAGTCCAAATGATCTTTCTAAAATAGAGTTGCCCATGTCAATTCCGGGCACAGCATCTTTTAACGGTGCTTTAGATTTTAAAATACATTCATTTTCCTTAGCCACTCAGAGGCTCTGCATGCCCAAGTGTTGTTTTTTTTCCTTACTTTCCAGCTCTTATACCTCACTACATTCCTGCTTTCACCTTATACTCCAGTGACATGTGAAATGTTTTCACCCTTTACTCACTCAACAAACTCCTTGTACCCAGTGTATCAGCACTATTATGGACATGCATATCTGGCAGGGAGCAAAGGCCCCAGGTTTGGGGAACCAGGCAACTAGTTGATGGTATTATAGTGTTTAGAACTTGCATTCTGCTGTATGGCACAAAAGCATCACAACAATCTAGAAGTCAGCATAATGCCTGCATTAGGCAAACCAGATTAACAGGGCATAAAGGGATAAAAAGAATGTACCCAGGTCAATTCTATCACTGGATTTCTGACCAAAACCTTTCAGACTCAAGGTCAAATGTTCATGGTACACAGCATGCATACTTGTTGAGATATGATGGTTTTCTTCTCAAAATCATTAACTAGAAGCTTAAATAAAAGGAAAAAAATTCCTTTTAAACACCTTCCTTCATTAGAGGCTAAGAATATAGTGGGGCCTTTGCCTTGCCATGAATCTGATCTGGTTAGATTCCTAAAACCATACATGGGTGAGTCCCTGCCAGGAAAGTGATCCTAAGTACAAAGCCAGAATTAAGCCCTGAGTTCAGTCTCGTGAAGGAGAAAGGGAGAGGGAAGGTGGGAAAGATAAAGTTAAGAAAGAAAGGAAGGAAAAGAAGTCTTCCTTCACTAAACAATCCTGAAAAAATGAATTCATTATGCTAAAGAATATCAAGAAAAGGAGTAACCCCTGAGCACTGCCAGGTGTGGACCAAAAATCAAAAAAAAAAAAAAAAGAATGTTAAGATCAATGGGCTATGCTGTCTATACACACTGTCTATAAACATTGTCTCTTGGACACTGTCCTGAGCACTGTAGAAGAGAAAGAGGATTCAGATTTCCTGTCCAAAGATACTTAAGTCTTTTTGGGCCACACCCAGTGGCGCTCAGGGGTTACTCCTGGCTATTCACTCAGAAGTCGTTCCTGGCAGGCACGGGGGACCATATGGGGAACCGGGGGATCGAACCGCGGTCCGTCCTAGGTTAGCACAGGCAAGGCAGGCACCTTACCTCCAGCGCCACTGCCCTTTTTTTTTTTTTTTTTAAGATACTTAAGTCTTAAAAATCCTTACAGAACACCCCAAATGCCATGGATATAGAAAAGGCACAGTACCAGGTTCTGGGAACTCATGAGATTCCCAAGAAGAGGGTTCACCCATCACTGGTGCAAGACACACACAGATCATCCTAGTACCACAGAGATACTTATGAACTACTGTTGAAGAAAGAGACTGCAGTAACGTGACTAACATCAAGCTCATTTCATAAACTGCAACATAGAATGTTTTACCTACTTCATCAGGGGTCATATATGCTGCGGGAATCCACCCCACATCTAACTCTGAAACTGTCTAGCTATCATGCTGTGGTGTGGTACCAAGTTGATGGTATTATAGCGTTTAAAACTTGACAATATAAATGTCTGCTTCACCAATAAGCAGAAAATTTCTCTTTTGATTATTTTTTGGGGGAAATGGGGGACATACCAGTGGGCCCTAGCTCTGTGCTCAGGGATCACTCCTGGGAGTACTCCAGGGATACTATATGGTACCAAGGATCAAAATCAAGTATTGCCAAAAGTAGATCCTCTGCATCCTCTAACATACCCCCCAAAATAATATCATGTGAATGAGGAATGTTTTGTTTGTTTGGTTTTTTTTGGTTTTTGGGTCACACTCGGCAGTGCTCAGGGGTTACTCCTGGCTCCATGCTCAGAAATTGCTCCTGGCAGGCACGGGGGACCATATGGGGCACCGGGATTCGAACCGATGACCTTTTGCATGAAAGGTAAACACCTTACCTCCATGCTATCTCCCGGACCCCGAATGAGGAATGTTTGCTCCTCCCCTGTAGTATCATACCAAAACATCCCACAGACTCAAGCATTGTCTTGTGTCAAAGAACTTGAAGACAGCATGTTTGTACTCCACAGAAATGGCTGAATGAAGCTTCTTGCAGCTTCTGATAATCAACCCAGAGTTCCAGTGATAAAATTGTCCACCAGCAAGCAGACAATAGATGAATTTCTGGAATTAAAAAAAATACTTACACAGAAGTACTCATTGAAAACGATTTATCTTACAGCCATTGAAGACACTTGAAGCAGCATCCCTGGCAGTGCTCACAGGACTGGGGAAAGCATCACCAGCCTGCCTTCCTTCCTCAGGACATACTTATCTCTGAAAAAAGTATCATTCCATGCTGTAACCTGACTCGCACTAATCTAAGGAAGCCCTTAGAAATAAAAGTTAGACCACAGACCAATAACTTAAAATAATGAATGTTAGGTTATACCTTATTTTACCCAAAACAAAGATCATCCCTGGTTTATTTGCATGTCTGTTTACAAACAACAAACAGATAACAAACAAACAACAAACAGCCTGAGTTATCTGCCCTTACTATGTCCTTATTGCTTGCCCTACCTGGGGGTGGTCTCTATATTCAATAAAAAGAGTTCCTGCAGGAGTTGGCTGGATATATGAGGTAGAAGACTGCCAGACTATACGTGTTTCACTCTCAGCCTGGTATGGAATATTTCCTTTGCAACCCTGATTCAACTCATTCACTTGGGGTTGAAGATATGGTGCGTGGCGTGATTTTACCAGTGAACAAACAAAATCTACTCTAAAACAATAAAAAAAAGAGTTTTGCTTCTACTGATAAATGTTGGAGGAACTCTGGCTCTTTGGCTCAGATTTGAAAACTGACCAGAGTTGAAGCCAGCCATTAGTGCTTACACGTCACTGCTATGCCTATAAAGCTGCTTTTTCTTCTTCTTGCTTAGTAAAAATGCAACCATTTTCCTAGGACATGAAAAACGCCCTCAGGAACATTACAACTGCTTTTTCCTCATGAATCCAGAGCAATAGTAAAGCAGCAGATATACGTTTGCCTTACACAGGACCAACCCCAGTTCATTTCTTTGCATCCCATACGGTCCCCCGAGTACTACCAGGAGTAATTCCTGAATGCAGAGCCAGAAGTAATTCTGCACATCACTGGGAGTGGTACAAAGACAAATACAAACCAACCACCAAAAAATTACTATTTTGCAAGAATACTTCAAAAGCAGACAAGAATAAATTAGACACAAAAACACATCACACTACATAGTCAATAAATCAAAGTTTTCTATAACTACTTTCCTGTTACAATAGAACTAAGCAGATAGTACAATCCACAATAGACTCTTTGGCCTTTTAAAATGTAAGAGTCTGGAAGCTAGAGAGATAGCACAGCAACATGGTGTTTGCCTTGCATTTGCTAACCTGGGATGGACGGGGTTTGATCCTCGGCATCCCCATGATGTCCCCTGAGTCTGCCGGGAATGATTTCTGAGCGCAAAGCCAAGAGTGACCTCTGAGTGCTGCCAGGTGTAGCCCAAAAACCAAATAAATAAATAAATAAATAAATAAATAAATAAATAAGAGAAAAACAACAAGGACTCAGAGATGCAGACTCACTTCTAAGCATTCTCTGTGATAGGGCTTTGAAGTAATGCCATACCTATCCCATCCCTATTCTTGGTTTCTAAATACTAAACACACTAGAAAGAAAAATCAAAACAAACATACAATCTGGCACACCATGGAAGAAAATATTTATCCCATCAGAACATCCTACAGGAGCATTAAGCTGTATGTTGGATGTTTACTAGATAAGAAGAGAGCCGTGTATATAACTGACTTCCTAATTTTAGTATCTCTCTATATAACTGCAAGTTGGAGGAAAGGCACTTACATTAGGGGAATGCACACCAAGTCATTTAATTGCTTAGAGGCAGGCAAGATTATTTCTCTCAAATTGGACATGGGGACTATATACACGCACTGACATGGTAAAGCAAATGTGGGGAAATGGTAGCAAGTGCTGTACCTACACAGATAGATCACACTATGCCTTAGCACTATTGTTAGTGTTTCTGGAAGTTTAAAAATGTTTTCCACAAAATCGGGTGTTTTTTAATCATTTATTTTAGGTAACCTGGATACAGAAGTGCTCATAGTGGTGGAATAGATTGCAAAGTTACTGCTCTGGAAAAAAAACATTTTACTGATAAATAAAACGGAAAATGGAAGAATATATACTAAGAAAATATATATAATTCTTATTATAATATATCACATATGTTATATATCATATATTATTGTGTTTTGTATATTGTATTATAAGATATTGTATTTTATATATAATAAGAAAGAGAGGATGGGCCAGAGCTGTGGCACAAGCAGTAGGGTGTCTGTCTTGCACGCATTAATCTAGGAAGGACCATGGTTTGATCCCCCGGCGATGTTGTAAAATATAAAAAAGAGGCAAGCAGTGACAGGAAAATGCTTTAATCAAGACAAGCAGGAACATGCAAAACACATAGGACATTGCAATTAACAACCTGGAGGACTATCATGGTCAAACATTCCTGCTAAGTTGTTTCCTACCTTCCTAGTCATATGTGAATCTAGTGTGTCTATTCCTCTGGAAACAAGACTTAAGAAAGCCCACCCTGATGCAGATATAAACTAGAGGTTGCTCTGGGCCTCTAGCCCTTTGTGAATCCCTCAAATCACAGTCTTTAGTAAATCTTCATACTGTTATTCCTATGTGTTTATCTCCCTCGATCGGTAATAAGTTCTTCAACTGAAAACAAAGATGAGCATGATGAAGATAAAGAGCAACTGTGTTATACATTTTATCACATACCTGCTAGACACTAAATACACCTTCATCTGAAACCACTTTTCATTTTACTGAAATGAAATATCCAAAATATCCCAAAGGGCTTTTTATTTTTTTTCAATCACCACTTTACACTCCTGGGAACTGAGGCTGCTGCAAGCAGTTCCCATATTCCAATCAGAACCCAAGAAAAGTGGCACAGAAAGGTGAAACCTGGCATCTGAAAAAAAGAAGATTCTTAACTACTCTTTTAGTTACCAAGTGGGTCTGATTCTTAGTTTTAGTATTTTTGATTTTTTACTTTTAAACATGGCAAAGAAAAGAACAAATTTTCTAAATATGTTCCTAGATGTGTATTTGCTGAGCATTCCAAAAATGAAAGCAAAGACCAGAAAAGCCATGTGGTGGGAGGAGAATGAGCCCTCATTACACAGGTTGAAATCATCTACTGTGTTGGCGGGTGGCCAAGGGTGATGTCTGAAATCCAGATAGAAAATACGATGTTGTAAAGAAAAGAAGTATAAACATGTGTAATAATCTGGTACAGGATTTAACAGATTACTATAAAATTTATAGCAACACTAAACAAACATGAAAACACTGTCATTTCACCTCAGTGACAACCTAGGAGGTTGGATTACTGCCATGAGCCTACAAGGAATGGAGGGAGATTCAGAGAAATAAATTAAATGTATTAGGCTACCACAATGACTTCTTTGAACAACTATCAGTTGAAAAAGCATGAAAAATAAAATCAAAGAAGCCGCATTCTAGCGTTTGGGAGTCTGACTGACTTGATCAGCTCTGTCTGCATTTTACTAAAATTAAAACCATTTTACTTTTAATCCTACCACCTTCTTAACAAGACAACACAGTAGACAATTAGTAGGCAGAAAGGAGCAGGGCACAAATCAAAGATTTGGCTTATATATTTCAATGCAACTGTCAGCTCTATACATTTCCCCAAGAAAATAAACAGACGATTAAGACCAGCAGCCATATGTTGGACTAGCCTTGGGGGAAAAAAGTTTTCAATCAATTTAGAGGTTTCAAATTCTATAATTAGCTACACGACCTTGAAATGACTCACAGAATCCACTCGCCTCCACCCATTTCTTTACCTGGAGTAGAACGACCAAACAAAATTAAAGCTATCACCAAAATGAAGTGAAGGGAAAAACATTAAAAAAAAAAAAAAAGATGAGCCTAGCATTGAGTGAAAGAAAAAAAAAAAAAAAACGGTCAGATCTAAATATTCACCCCAAAGTCAATGACAGTAGAATCAAGAGACCCAAACTACAACAAGCTAGACACAAATGAACCTGTTATACTAGCAGTCCAGGAGGCTAAGAGTGGAGGGAGATATGGGGGACATGCTGGGAAATAGGGTGGAGGGAGGTCAACATTGGTGGTGGGAATGGCCCTAATTCACTGTCACTGTATGCCTGAAATACAACTACGAAGGACTTGTAATTCACAATGGTCTCAATAAAAGAATTAAAAAAATAAAAAGATGAGCATAGCAAGAGGTCCAAACAAAACCAAACACACAAAAAAGATGGTGCCACAAAATTTAAATAATTAATGATTTCCTGTGAATACTGGTTAGAGTAAGCCTCTAAATCTCTAACAAAATAAAGATATCCCTACAAAATAAAGATATTATTAAAAAATAAGAGAAGAAATAAATATACCAGAAATAAGACAGACAATAATATATGAAAATAGAAAGGGCTGGTTTAATGTGCTGATGAGTTCCACTGATTCAGTAGGAACCTCAGCTGCTAAGATGGAGAGTAACCTAGCTATGTGCAGTGCCACCTAGTGGAAGCAAAGAAGATCACAAATGGCGAAAAGATGGGAAACAGAGCAAGGGGGAAAAAAATAAATCCAAAAATAGTCACTGTTATCTCTCTGTTATCATTTCTCCATGGGAGCTGAACTAACAGTGATCCCCAATGTAAGACCTAAATCAAAAAGAGATCAAAACCAGTGAACTCATATACACGTGCTCCTTCTTATACCAACGAAGGGTATCAATCTGCCAGGTGCATCTTTTAACGGCTTAAAATAGCAGTAGGGGCTGCTTCTTTTTGGCAAAAAATGATGGAGATATAAAAAAATATGCAATGTATCGTTTACCAATCCACAGTAAGATATCTGAACTTGTGGATAGGGGATGTTAAGTGTCCACAGTGTTTTAAGCTTTACAGTCACAAAATCATTTAAGGGGGTTACATTTGTTCATTTAAGTTTTAAGTGATGTGCTGTGCCCTGAATTGCATAATAAAATGCAGTCTTTGCTGTTACTAATTTTATACAATGAGATGAATGAAAAACATAAGAGCTTCCTAAATAATAAGTTTCTCTTTCAACATTTCCAAGTCCGGAAAAGTAACATCATTCTGAGTAACGTACGATTTCTCTAAGATTAAAACTAAATGATTTACATATCAAATTATTAGTCAATATTTTAGTTTGTGAAGTGATACAGATGCCTGTGAACAGGTACGTATACAATACCTGTCTCCGGATGTTCTGTTAAGAGAGCAAGGAATGTTTATTAAGCACCTAGTATTATGTTTTAGAATCTAGATACTGAAGCTATCTGCTATCTAAAAGATGCTCCATCCCATTTTTTCATGTTACTGTCTGCCTTTCTATACAGCCCCCCGTCTCACAGATGGCCTGCCCAATAACAGACAACTAACATTAAGAGCTGTTACTGTACGATTTAACAAAATTCCTAAAGAAAATAGACAATAAAAGCTCTACACTTTTTATATCTACCTGGCGTTACCAAGTAAACAGTCAAGTGGGTAAATTAAGGATTTGGATAGTGTTTTTTTTTATCATTTATTACATGGCTATATGGTATTAAGCAAATTGTTTCACCTTCCATTTTCCATTGGAAAATAAAATCATTTATTCCTCTAAGAATGTTAGAAAATTTAGGTGAAAAGGCACATAAAGCTAACCTAGAAAAGGCTCTTGATAAATGCCAGCAGTATTGGCAACAGCAAGTCCAGTATATTCAAATAGACTTGTCATCCCATACAAAGTACTTTTCAAGTCAAACCACATCTAACTGGAGGATATGTTCTGTATACTTGAGGCATTTTTTTTCTTTTCTTCTTTCGCAAGAATTTAAATTTTAGACATTTTAAACCAGAATAAATCACTAATAGTTGTAAGCGGCTGTTTCAGCCAGTGCTAATTATAAAGAGAACTAGGCTCTGAGGGATTCCTTATAGAAATAAGAGGCTTTCTCAAAAACTTGACTTAACTTCTTTTACAGAATTTTTATCCCATTTTTTCCCTCTTGACCATAGAAATGCACAAGAGTAAAAGTCTTACCTTACTGAAGACAGAAAAAAATTGCTGGAAAAATATACATTTGGGGGTAAGCCCTTCTAAAAAAAAAAAAAAACTATCACCAATGGGACTGAAGAAATAGCACAGGGGAAGGGCGTTTGCCTTGTAGGTAGCTGACCCAGGACTGACTTGGGTTCCATCCCGCCATCCTATATGGTTTCCAGAGCCTGCCAGGAGCAATTCCTGAGCGCAGAGCTAGGAGTAACCCCTGAGCAAAGTCAGGTGTGGTCCTACCCCCCAAAAAAATCACCAGTGAAAATTCCTAACTTGTGTCTACTATAATGAAACATTTACTTTAAAAGAAGCAACCATGTCGAATCTGTCCATTTAAAGAAACATCAATGTCCAATCAGTCCTTTTATCTCTTTTCTTAAAGCGCCCATCAAAACGCTACAGAAAATGAAAATTTCAGCCTGACTTACTCAAAAGCGGTGCATCTTGACTGCGCAAGAACACTGCCTCAATAGATCTCTTAGATGGTGAATTTAAAAAAAAAAACAAAGGAGGCAAGCAAGAAGTAAAACCACCTACCTTGCTGGGGATTAGAGAATGCATAGAAAGCAGCTGTGACATGGAAGCAATCGATTTGGCAGCTTTTATTAAAATCATTACCCCCAACCCTAATGAAAACTCTACATCCATTTGTGGGGGAGAGGTACAGTTCTCATCTATTGAGAGCTAGAATAAGCAAATAGATCCTGTGGTTAAAAAAATATATATATCACAAATTGTATTCACTCTGCAGATTCACTTCTCTGGCTATGGACGCCTGCCTGGCACCTGAGACTGCAGGTTAACTCTTTCAGGTAAGGTTTATTTGGCAGGAGATGGAGACTCCAGAAGCAGGAGAGACAGCACAGCAGGTAAGGGGTGTCTACTCATATGTAGTCAACCTGGGATCAATCTCCATCCCCCCACATAGGGTTCCACCACCCTACCTACACTCCAGCACCATCAGGCATCAGAGCCCCAAGTAAGCCCCTAGCACATTCAGGTGTGGCCAAACCCCACTGTCTCCACCTCCACTCCCCAAGTTCTCCCCCAAAAAAGGATCTCCAAGTGACTGGTTTTAATTTGTTCCAAGGAATTTTAGTAGAAAGTTGGGGGAAGAGTTCCTCGAAAAAGAATAAAAGTAAATAAACATCTGATTCCATACAGAGCTGCAAACACTTTCTCATTATCTCCCAAAGAAGGACCCCTACTGTTCTTGCGCATTTAAAGAGCACTGGGATGTTCCTCTGCTGGTTTAACACTGAGTTTCCTTTAGAGAACCTTCTTGCACATGAGAGCTCAGATAGATGCTTCATGGTAGCCCTGAATGCAGATGCACCAAAGTGGAAACAAGCAAAGCTGTAGAGTGGCTACTAAATTCCAAATAGACTTTCAAATTGTTTTTTCTTTCCAAAAGTCAAGATGGAATACACAGGTGAAGATGGGGTAGGAAACTGGAGTTCAGGAGGAGTTGTGGAACATGCTAAAGACATAAAGAGATGTCAGGCCTGGCCTGCTAAGGAAGAGAGGGAGACCCAGGGACTCAAACACTATGAGGGGAGCTTCACAAAACATTAGGCATCTGCCTCCATAGCAGGCTAATAAATAGGCTCCCTTAGTCCTTTGGAGGAAGGTGCGATGAGAGGAAATACCTCAGAGAAAAGTTAAAGGATGACGGATAGAATCTTTCAACTCAGCTAGAGAAAGGAACAAATTGGACACAAGACATTTCCACCCTCCTTCCTGGTGTTAAGGGAGCATATAATGTCAGTCTAGATTCTAGAACAATCTCTAGTACCTTAGAAGGTAAGGACTGTGTGGCAAAAAGAATAAAGTTTGGACTGTCATTCAGACACCTGGCATGTAAGCCACCTTAGAAGGAAGTCACTTAAGTTGCTGGAGTCTCTCCCTATAACTGAAAAAAAATGAGGCTAGGAATGTTTATATGTCTAAACTTGTAACTAAATTACACACACATTTAGCACAGGGATGTGCCTCCAAAATAGTCAATTAAATCTAAACTTAGATTAGGTGACTTATTAGAATATCTTAGAATGTCACTAAGTATTTCAAGGGAATTAATGGACTCCTCAGGCACTTCCTTCTTAGAAGAAGAGGACATCTCTGAGTTGGAAATGGCCACTTCCTACAAGAAGAGAGCAGCTTCAGCTTTCAGGAGGGCACCCCATTTTCCCTCTGCCCACACTGCCTCTGGGGCCTGGCTCAGACACACAGTGCATAACACACAGTGGCACAGTGCTTGTCAGTAAACATATAACCAGAGTCCAGATACCAGAGCACTGTAAGTCACCCTGACAGGATAGTTTTGTATCACACATAGGCTCCAGAACATTCAGAAATGGAGAAGTGGTCTGTTCAAAACATATATATATATATATATACATATATATATACATATATATATATATATACATACACACACAAACACACACACAACTATATTCTTATCAAAGCACTAAAACACTTAATGGGCCTAAGAAAAACTGTTACAAATGAAATAATGAACAAATGAAATAACCCCCTCTCCTTCTTCCCTTGGGTATTATAGGCACATATTTACTATATGAAATCACCACAGATAAAGACTGAATTCTGCCATATTAACTCTCTTTTCTTTTTACAGTGCTCATGATAGTTAAGTAAAATCTATTTTCCAATGGTGTTCCCCAAAATGAAGCTTTAATGTTTTGTCAAAAAAGAAATGCATGCAGTTAATTATATTCTCTTATTATATATTTTACCATTCACAGGTGACCTAAGAATACTAGTATTGATAAGCTAGTTTATGAGTTTAGTGTTGATAAACATGAAAAGCACATCCAACTAACCAATAAAAGCACTTTATCTAGATTCAAACAGACCATCTATATCTTGAATCTGTGTTCCACCTCCTCTTATAACTGACAACTAAGTCTAACTTGGCAGAGAACCAGCTATCAATCCATATATTATAACAGATAATTAAAAATATAGGGTTATGTAATCTTATTTAATGGTTATCTGGCATGGACTGAAAACCATCCAAAGCAATGCCAAGAGAGTGGGATTAAATCATAATGCTTAAGAAATTTCTGAAACTGAGTTTTATTTTTAATAAGAGTCAGCACATCTCCTACCAGCAAACACAATATAAAACATGCAATGCACTTTCATCTCCAATTAACCTTGTTGGCAAGAAACCACAGTATGAATCCACTCTATGGTGTTTTCCTACCTGGGGGGTTGGCAGGTGGAGTGGGAAAGAGAATACTAAAAACACCAATCAATCCATAATGAAAAAAAAAAAAGAAAAGAAAAAGAATTCAGTACTTGCAGGATGGGTAGAAGACCCAGTTAACTTGAGAAAATAAAAATCAGTAACCATGAACACTATGAAATAAATGTTTGGAAAAATTATAAAAACTAACCTATATCTCAGCATGGAATCAATCATATAGAGATTATATCCAGCTTAGTAAGATACTTAAAGATTATTGGGGGGGTGACTAATCGATCTAGGAAATCGATTAATGTTTGCAAATACCAATTTTTAGTGACTCTTAGTTTATTTATTCATAAGAGGCTTCGTTATTGTAATGGGTTGATTATGAAAGCAATGCCTTGCTTATGGGAGGATTTTTAATGCTGAAAAGACTTGGACTGAGCATCAACATTTTATAGGATGAACTTCTGGTTTATTCAAAGATGACCACAAGACCAAAAAATATTTTTTTTAGAAAAATCCAATCAACAGGAGGCAAACATTCATTACAATGATCTCTGCTAAGTTTTAAACTAGCAAGTGTGAAACACTGCTTTTTGTATTGGTTGTCTAAAAGAAAAGCAGCAGTAACAGTACAGTGGGCTTCAGAAATGGAAGATCTGAGTTCAAATTAAAGCTGCTTAATAGTTTGTGTACCTTTGTTGAAGATAAGATATCTATATCAGCCTCACCACAATGCAAGTCTGTTAATAGAACTAGATTGTGTGATTTACGAGTCATGGAAACTTTAAAAACTACTGTGTAAACATTAACGGTTGTTAGCAATAGTTAGCACAAACTCTATTTGTTCCACAGCACTCTCACCATTAAATAAAGGCTTACTTTGCTGACCTATCAATACTGTACAAATCAGAGCTGGCATACTTGTTCCAGCAGGCACTCTGAAATAATCTCTAGAAAAAGTTTCAGACAGAACGAGTAGAAAATATAGCTAAATAAGAAAAAAATGGTTTTATGGAGTCAAGGGCAGGATGATGATCAGATTTCAAATCAAAGCTTCGTAATCACATTTAGACCCAAGACACCATTTTTCAAAATGCACTTGTAATTCTGCAGTTACATAACAGAGCATAATTAATATTTTAAATGCTAGAGCTTAGCCTGTTGGATTTTCGCCTAAGATTTAAGGGACAAATGTTCCAGTCTGAAGTCATCTAAATTAATAGTCACAGAAACATCTGTGTAGCACCTCTTTCTTCCGCACAAACAGCTCAATGTGAGAAATGTACTTCTTCCGTGAATTACAATTTTGATGGAAAAGTAATGAGGTTCCAAATCTTAAAAAAAAAAAAAAAAAAAAAAAAAAAAAAAAAAAAAAAAAAAAAAAAAAAAAAAAAAAAAGAAAAAGAAAGAAAGAAAAACACCTTTTGAATGACACCACGATCCAATATCTACTTCAAGAACCTGGAAATCATTAATCCAGCAAAAATAGAAACCAAAAGAATGTCTAATGTGCAACACAATGCTATGGCAAAAAAGGGCAAGAGAGGAACACACACACACACACACACACACACACACACACACAAGCACACACACTGGCATACAAATAGCTCATTGATTTTAAACTATGTCATTAATTAAATATAACACAACTTTGAGTCACAAGCACTTGATATAACACAAGCACTTGATCCCATATTCCAGGATCATTCTACTGCCAGTAGTCTCACACACTGTACAAAGAAATCATTTAAAAGAAATGACAGCCCAGCAAGCAACAAAAGATACATGTAAATCCTAAGAGCAAAGAGTATACAAACCCAACTACAGAAAGGGTTCCTGGGTGCCGAGAGAACTTACTCATTTTTCTCTAAAAAGGCATTTGTTTTCTACACACCCATTTTACAAAAGAGAATAAAAAAAAATATACCCAACATTAAAATAAAATGAGAACGCTCTACAAATTGATTTCCTTTCTCAGTCAAATACGGTTGCTTTAAATGCTTGGTGTGACAGTCACAGTCTCTCCAGCAGCACTAAGACACACAAGCAACTGGAAGCGGATGCAATTTGCAATTTGCAACAGACCCAATACGGGGTCAGGTCGCGACTTTAAGACACAAATCGCTACACAGAGTGGCAGGGTTTCATCTTTCACTCACAACCCAAATAGAGCCAGAGAAGGCATGAAGGTAAGCAAACCGGGACAAGCGGGGCTCAAGGAGCCACCGAGTAAATCATTCTGGATCAGGAGACTCAGAAACCACAGAGTAATTCGTGCAAAGGGTAAGAGATGATTAATGGTTCCACCTCTCTAGAACGAGAGAAATTTTTAAAAAATTTTAAAAAGCAGGCAGCCCCCCCCTTTTTTTTTTTATCTAAAATGCATATGGAATGCCAAGGAGAAGCAAGACCATTGTCACCCAGCTAGGAAGACTGCATTTACCTTCCATCACAGAAGACCACTGAGGAAGTGCCAGGAAAGGCACAAGCCAGGTGACTAGTTTGGGACAGACACGCCTCCATCACCCCAGTGCCAGGGTCCCCCAGATTTCCTAGGGCGATTCACACCCCAAGCTAGCTACAATGGCACAGGCAGCCAGCCACAGGCTCTTTGGCCAAGAGGTTTGAATCCCAAGCAGCCCAGCCAGCCATCAATGAGGAGGGTTCCCCACTCAGCCTACAAAGCCCCAAAGACAGGAAGGAGGAGGCTCCTCAGGTCACCTCTTTTAATCCCACAGTCCCCCTTTTTCTCCAGGGCTGGGCAGAAAGGAGTTGCCAGACTCAGGGGTGGAGAAACCAGGGCTAGAAGCCTGGGCGAGCACCAAGGGGGAAAATGGAAGGAGCTGCCCCTGGACTCTCCAGGATTTCTTATTAGGGTGCTTGGTCTGACCTCAAACCTCTCTCAAGGGACCTCAAAGTTCCCCCCAACAGTCCAAGCACCTGTTCCTTTCATTCCTCTTTGCAGGGAATGTCCTCAAACCCTGCACATCAAATTTTGAGGGGACCCCTCAAAATTCATCCAACCGGACCAGAACCCAGCTCCTAGTCAGGCCAAGCCGGGGAGCTCCCCAGATGTTTGCATCCCCAGAACCAAAGTTTCCCCTTGGGGATCCCTAGACTTCGAATCCCATCCAGAAGCTACAAGCTTCTACTGACACCCTTCCTCCCCAAATCCCCCCACAATTCACACACAGCTCGGTTTCCCCTTGTTACCATCCAAGGTGTC
>PVKC010001216.1:0-28109 GCA_004027635.1 Crocidura indochinensis | reverse complement strand
GCGGGGAGCCCCTCACCTTGGTTCACCAGGCGCAAGGCGTGCGTAAAGGACGGGTCCAGGGAGTCCTTCTCGGCCATCAGCTCGGGCAGGTACTTCTCCTCCATGCTCGCCCGGCCGCCCGCCCGCCAGCCGGGCCCGGGTCGCGCGCGGACTCGAGGCGGACGGGCAGCCCGCAGCCGGGGCGCACGGAACCTCCCCACGGACCCGCGCGCGCGGCCGGGCCGGGGCGCGGTGGAGCCCAGCCGGGGCTTGGGGGTCTCGGGGGGCGCCTAACGGCGACTAGCTAGCTAGCTCAGGGTCCAGGGGGGACCCGCCAAACAGCCACGGCGCCCGGAGGACCCCCGCGCGCCGGCTGGTGAGGTTGGAGAGGTTGGAGAGATTGAAGAGGTTGGAGAGGCGGTGGGTCCCTCGCGTTGGCACCGCTGGGTTTGCGCTCCCGCGGGCTCCGGGGAGCCGATGGGTGGCACCTGCCTCTTGCAAGCCCGGCTCGGAGCTGCGTGAGCCCCGCCGTCCGCGCCCGCTGCAGCCGCGCGCCGCGAGCCGTGCGCCCCACGCGCGCCCCCCGCCACCCGCGCGCCCCGCTCCGCCCCGCGCCTGCGCGCCGCGTCCCGCGCCCGCCGCTGCCGCCTCGTGGGGGGGACCCGCGCGAGCGCCCCGCCGGCGTCTGCACCCGCCTTCCACGCCCGCCCCTGCAGGCCCAGGCCGGGAAGGACGCGCCCTAGAACCAGACTCCTCTGCACCCCGATTCTAACCCTGGCCAGGAAGGATCTGGGGAGGTGGCGAGGTCCCCCCAAGGTCACTCGCTCGCGCCAGGCCTCTCCCCAAATATTGGGGGTCCTGCCTGGCTCGGTGGGTTTAATGGCAACTCCCCCCGGGGCTCCCCAAACTTTAAAGGTGTCTGTTTGCCCTCCCCAATGGCGTGGTTGCAAAGGCGTAAAGCGTGGCACGCTGCTGACTTTTCCCTCCCACCCCCCCTCCAAGGACTCCCCGGTTATCGGGATTGCCACCTGGAATCCCTAGGGTGCAGGGTGGAGGAAGTCCCCAGGGGTGCAGGGTGAAGGGGATTGCTTAAACCCCCGTGGTGCCCTTCAGGGCGTCTTTTGTTTTCTTGCCAGAGTCATTCTCCTTGCTCCTTCGACCCTGCTAAAAGACCCCAGCTGGGCCCCTCATGCAGAGAGCAGCTGCTGGAAGCCCTTGAGTGGTGATTGTCCTTTCTTCCTCTCTGTCCCCTCTGTCCCCCACCCACCCACCCGATCTATTTACCTCCCCCAAGATTTCCCCCCAAGGCATCTTCAAATTGTGATGGGTCCTCAACCAGCCAGTTTCTGAATATTCTTCTGCCTTTCCAAAGCCAAGCCCTGTCACTTTTCCTGGTCAGGCTTCCATGGACTTCCCTGGCAAAAGAATAAAAGGGAATAAAATAAAAGAGTCTCACCTGCGTACCTTCTAGTCTCCACAAGTTACTCCAGCTGGTCAGCCTTTATTCCCAAAACGCTGACACCCTGTTTTCCTGCAGCTACTCGTGGGAAAGGGTCACCCACTCTATTGGGTCAGGTGTGGAAGAGCCCAAGGTGTTTGTTAAATAGCCAGTGGATGTCCCTCCTCTGGCACTGAATTTCCTCTATGTCCTATAGGCAGCCCCCTACCAACTTGGGGTATACATATGTGGGGCAGTTCTATAGACCAAGATCCTGGGCAGGAAGAAACAACAGGGCCCACTTCATGCCACCCTTAGCACCTTGTGTCTTCTTTGTGAATTGGGCACATTTTCTGCTCAACTCCTGGACTCCAGGCTTCTTCATAGATGAGGCGACATTTCAGAAAGCCAGTGAGAGTCTTCTACATGTCTCTCTTTGAACTGAGCCAGCCTCGGGACCACACAAGCAGGGATTGAACCTGCCACTCAGTTCTACCACTCACTAGCTGGGTGTCTTGAATAAAGTTCACCTCCTTGTGTCTCAGTGTCTTCAACTGTAAAGTGGGGAGGATCAGAGAGACATGAGACAGTCATAAAGATTAAATATGCCATCTCAAAATGATAATTACTGCCCCCCCCCCAGTTCCCCAGATACCAGATCTGCCCTTCTTTCTCTTTTTTATTGTTTGTTTTTATAACATCTTTATTTAAGCACCATGATATGCTTGTGGGTGGGTTTCAGTTATAAAAAAGAACACTCCCCTTCCCCAGTGCAACCTTCCCACCACCAATGCCCCCCATCTCCCTCCTCCCTCACCCTCCGCCTTTATTCCAGGCCAGCATTCTATTTCTCTCACTCAGTAACATTGTCATGGTAGCCTACCCCTGCCTGTCTTTGAGACAGGCATTCTATTTCTCTCACTCACTACCATTGTCATGATAGTTGTTGGTGTAGTTATTCCTCTAACTGAACTTACCACTCTTTGTGGTGAGCTTCATATCATGAGCCAGTCCTTTCAACCCTCATCTCTATCATCTCTGGGTATTGCTACAATAATGTCTTTTTTTTTTTTTGACTCCCATAGATGAGTGAGACTATTCTGTGTCTATCTCCCTCTGACTTATTTCACTCAACATAATAGTTTCCATGTCCATCCATGTAGAGAAAAATGTCATGACTTCATCTCTCCTGGTGGCTGCATAGTATTCCATCATGTAGATGTACCACATCTACATTTAGCCACTCATCTATTGTTGTCTTCCCTCCTCTCTCAATGCAGGGTGTGCTTGTGCCCAGAGTCAAGCTGCCAGGAGGACATCATGCTTCTTCACTGATCTGAGACCAAACACTAACCTCTTGTGGGAGCACTTGGGAGACAGCACAGCTCCAGCTTTATCCTGACTAACCTTGCATCTCATCTAAATTAATATTCATATCCTGGAAACCTGGGTTACAGCCTCCATTCTGGAAGACACGGGCATGATTCACAAGGAAAATATTTTCTGTTTTCTAAAACATTGCAATGGAAGAAGTCCTTGCCAGTAGTTAGAACATGCATCTATGCCAAGGGGCTTAATTTGCATACTGAAGCCTCTGACATGTGCTTTTAAATATAAAAGCAGAGGAGAGTTGCTGGAGCATTTAAGGAGCTTAACCCAGGGCAGGCAAGATTAGGGTACAGAGCTGCCCCATTGCACTTGGTCTTTTATTTCCCCCTTTGGTGAAACTTCTTGCCCCTTCACAAACTCTGATTTAATTAAGCACCTTTTAAGAGCCACGCACTCCACCAGGGTTCTAGTCACTATTCTCAGTTCTGTCAATGCTCTGTAAGTAAGATATTATTCATAGTTACTTCAAAGTGAGGAAAAGAACCAAAACCTTTCATAAGCCCACAGCATACATAGGTGTCAGCAAGGGAAGCCCCAGACCCCTGACTAGACAATCTCTTGTCCTTCCTGGTCCTATTCTGCCCTCCCAAGCAGAGGTCTGAGATGCTCTCCACCTGCTCCCTCCCTCTGCACATCCCCAGAGTTGGCAGAGAAGACCTGGCAGCAGCTGGGTAGGAAGGCTCCAGTGCTGGGAAGCTGACAGCAAAAGCACTGAATCTCCTGCTCCGGAGCCTCCATTCCACAGACCCTTCCAAGAGGGCAGGAACCAAGAACCCCAGGGAGGAAGGAGATGAATGTCTTTGTGAGGTGCCTAGAAGATTGTCCCCACCCACCAACCTGGTCCCTGGCCTCTGGCGCTGGACATCTCCATGCTTCACTGTCAGCTCTGCTAGCCTTCATGAGATGACCGTCCCGGGGGCAACAACCTTCTGATCCTCTTGAAGTTGAGAAAACAGGAACTTGGAAAAGGTGGAGAATTTGGGGTTTATTTTGTGGCTGTTTTTCTCTTGCAAGCAGCTGCAGGTTGTAGAACAAATCAGACTGTCTGATTCTCAGAGCTGAAGTCTCTCTAGGCTGCACTGGGACACAGGAGCACATGCATGAAAAGTGACTGCTCTGGGAATAGGAGACTAATATGCACAAAAGCAGAGTTCCAAAGTCACTTCAGACCAGGGACACTATCCACACAGCTTGCATCTTCCAGGAGTGGTGGCCCCTAACCTGCAGGAATAATCTCCAGATGGACTCATGGGACTGAACACAGGCTTTGCATGATGAAGACCTGGTCTCCCTAGACTGCTAGAGCATCACCTACACTTGAGAACAGAGCCTAGTAGAGCTCCAGGGAAAACAGGTTTGGCCCAAAACACAATATCTAAGGACAGAGGTTA
Organism: Crocidura indochinensis; assembly: GCA_004027635.1. Lineage (NCBI taxonomy): Eukaryota > Metazoa > Chordata > Mammalia > Eulipotyphla > Soricidae > Crocidura > Crocidura indochinensis. The sequence goes on along the minus strand of PVKC010001216.1, from coordinate 23,912 downwards.
AGGCTTTTGCCTTAAAGAACGCCCCCCCCCCCATTCTGGTACTACACAGGATCCTCTGAAAACTTCCAGCTGCCAGAGATCACTCCTGAGCACAGAGCCAGAAATAGCCCCTGAGAGCCGCTGGGTGTGATATTTAAAAACCTAGAGATGGGGCTAGAGTGATAGCTCAGTGGGTAAGGCGTTTGCCTTGACCCATGTTCCATGCAAGGAGTAATTTCTGAGCACAGAGCCCGGAGTAAGCCCTGTGTACCACCAGATGTGGCCCCCCAAAAAACAAAAATATGAACAAATGAACAAATGAATAAAATGTTGGAATCTATTTAAAAATAAAAGGGAATAAAAAATAGAGAAAGAAAAGGTAAGAGGAAGGAAGGAAGGAAGGAAGGAAGGAAGGAAGGAAGGAAGGAAGGAAGGAAGGAAGGAAGGAAGGAAGGAAGGAAGGAAGGAAGGAAGGAAGGAAGGAAGGAAGGAGACAAAGATAAAGGAAGAAGGGGGAATGGTAAGGGAACAGACTGGGAAGGGATTTCAGCTGTTCTTTCCCATGGGACTGCAGGTCAGAATCAGTCTCTCTAGGAATGTAGCACTGATGACCCAACTACAAACATGAAACTACAAACTGAAGCCCAACTACAAACATGCTTGTAATCATGGTGTTTAAATAAAGATATTAATTTAAAAAAGTAATGGGGACCAGAACAATAGGGCGTTTGTCTTGCATGTACCTGACCTGGACAGACCCGATTTCAATCCCTGGCATCCCATATTGTCCCTGAGCCTGCCAGGAGTGGTTTCTGATTGCAGAGCCAGGAGTAACCCCTGAGTATCTGGGTGTGCCCCTCAAAAAAAAAAAAACCTGAAAATTATCAAAAGAGGGAGTGCTCACACACAGTCATTTGGCCAACTTCAGAATCATGTCCCTCTCCACCCCCACCCCCCAGTAAGACTGTCCCTAAGCACCACCCTCTCAACACCATCTGTTAGAATCCAGATCTTCTCCTTAGCCCCGACCACTAGTTCTTCTAGAACAAAAACATTTCTCAGAAACTGCAGTGAGTTAACCAGGGTCCTTCCATAACTGTACCTGAGGACACAGAGATGGGAGAACATGTCAGTTAGGCTGAGGTCCTATTTGCCTTGAATTACCATGCAGGATACAAGTTTCCTTAATCCTTTTGTTTAGGACAGATGTGTCTTATCCCAGTTAACCTTAAGTATGGACTGTGTCATAGGCCTTGTCCAAATAAGGCTTGACTTTGGAGTGCAAAGATACTACTGGTTCTCATTCTCACTTGCTGTATAACTTAGAGCCTCTGGGAACCCAGAGTGAAAAGTATTTGCCATATTATTGTATAAGTTTGTAAAATTTGTCAGATTTTATTACAGAATTTTAATTATATATAATATATAATTGTATAATGTAATATGTACATATATAAATTTATAATATATAATTATATATCACCAAATTTTCTGATATGTTCTCACACAGGAACATATCTGCATTTAGGGATCTCAAGATTCCCTTTGCGGGAGCCTGGAGGTGGCGCAGGAGGTAAGGTGCCTGCTGCCTTGCCTAGGACGGACCACGGTTCGATCCCCCGGTTCCCATATGGTCCCCCGTGCCTGCCAGGAGCAACTTCTGAGCGCATAGCTCAGAGTAACCCCTGAGCGTCACTGGGTGTGGCCCAAAAACCAAAAAAAAAAAAAAGATTCCCTTTGCATTTAGAAGCTAACTCATGGCCCCCAGCTCATTTCCATCATCCTGGAGGTGAGCACACAGCCACCATCCAACAAACACTCCTTCAAGTCATGTCTCCAGAAATGCAGTCAGTTACCTAACAGCACCACTTCCCAGCTTCTGAGACAAATGAGTTTGTCATGTAAGACAAGCACCAAAAGATGGCACAGCCTTACTTAGAAATCAGTCATGTACGTGTCAGGGAGAAAGACACTAAGAATGTTCATTCTGATCTCAGCTCCAGTCACAGCCTAAAGTGCTTTTTCAAAACTTGAGTCTGACTGAAAGAAAAGATGCTGTGAAGCATATGGGGGAAGGTCCCGAGGACCCCTTGAAAGACGGGGGGACCCTCACAGTGTTCAAAGCCCTTCCATCAATTAGAAGCACCTTCACAAAGGACTGGCTGGTCTGTCAGTGACTGTCTGTCTCCTGTCCCTCTTCTACTCAATCACTTCCCCAAACCTGCAGCAGTCACTGTTTAGAAATACAGATAGAAAAGGTACCACAGTGACCAGGTACTTTACAGGGCACTGTTTTCAGAAATGAAGAAACTCAGAAAATTTCAGTGATCTAAGGGTAGTAAGTAAATAGAAAGGAAGAAGAGGGGAAAAGGGAAGGGAACACGCTGGAAAGGGAGAAACTGGAAGGGGACCCCTCATCCTGACCTCCCACTACACTTCTATCCATCTCTAAGGATGAATGAAATTGGATTCTGTACACCCCATTGCTCATACACCAGACGGCATCTTCCCTGACTCTGTTTCCTGTTTTCTACGAATCTCTTCCCTCTTCATGTCTTCAGAAGGGAGCTCAAGCCCTTCTCTAACCTTCCCAAAGAAGACAGCCCAGCAATCTTCCAGCAGCTAATAAAACCACAGCTATTGCGCTGCACCCTCTCGTGGCCACAACTGGCAGCTTAGCCCCAAGAAAATTCACGTTGAATCAGGTCAGGTCACCCCTAGGTTTGCACAAAGAGCCTCAAATAAAAATTTAACTCCTTCTCAGGAAAATGAAAGATAAAGTGATCTTCAATGAAAAGTATAGTGAGGAGGAAAATAAATAAGAAGTGGTAGGGGACAGACAAAGTAGACAAAAAGAAAGACCCGGAGGAGATAAAGATGTACAAATATTATATATGATATAGCAATAGAGTAAGAGAACTTTTAAAGGGAGGCTGTCTCTGCTAAACCTCTATTTTAAAGATAAACACTCAAGAAAATGGTGATGGAAATAACAAGAAGTGACATGCCAGGGGTCAGCTGGCTGCCCCAACGCACAGCCTGGAATAGGCAGGGCTCCTAGTTATTGAGACATCACTGCCTGATTTAGAACTGTCTTCAAACTCCCAAACTTTCCATTTCTGAGCTTGTAAAAGGGCAGACAATAACAATGGTTCCCTTCTTATTTTATTGACATCCGTTTGCAAAAAAAGATTTGCAGAGAAAACTCTACAGAATATTCTGAGTTCCCAGATAAAACTGCCCTGGACATGTTTTATTATTTGCCTCTGTATAATGGTACTCATCCTCCAATGCCCATGCTCTCCGTCCTGGACAGAAAGGTGATAAGTGATACTGGATGGCCAAAGCACTCGCATTTCTACCATGCATCACATCCCTGTGACCACTCGTGATTTGCTAGAGGCAATGATTGGAAAGACATGTTGAAATGTAAAACATTACTGCCACAGTTGTAAAAACATCCCCGCCCATCTTCTCAGTTGTTCTTTCTTGTCAGTCCACACAAAAGTGAACACAAACAATCCCATCCACGTTAGCAGAATACAACTTTTAAAAGAATGTTTATGCCTGAATATGGCAAATTGATCAGGAACAAAATAATTTTTTTCCTCATGTCAAGTTTTCTCTCATGTTCAAATAGCTACCAAGAGGGGGTGATGACAGTTTTAGAGTCCACTATGAATGTGAGCACATCCAGGTCTCATATAAAAATTTAAGCTTGTGCTGTGCTTTGCTGAGGCAAAAAGAGGAACTAAAGACTTGGCAGTAGAAGAAAGTACATGAAGTGCTGCTATGGACTCATGTACATTGAATTGCCTGAGAAAATATTTCTTCCCCCCCAAAAAGAGAGCTTTGGAGAGTCAACCATCTGTGCATTTCCTGTTTCTATAGATTTTATTATTAGTGTTTCATTTTTCATTTTGTTTTACTCTTTTAATTAATTGAGCTTCTGTGATTTATAATATTCTAATGATGATTTCCCATACACATAATTTTAGTACCCATCAGAGGGTACCCATCTCCCTCCCCAAGATTCCTAGTGTTTTTCTGTAAAATGACGCTAACCTGTTCACCCTGAGGCCCTTATCATTACTACATTCTCTGGGTTTATATTGTGGTGACATACAGACCATCCTTGACTTGTAATTCAACTTACAGTTTTTTTGATTTATAGATAATGTAAAAGCAATATTCAGTAGACATGATATGCTTTAAATTAATTTTTAATTAATACAACACCAAGATGCTCTCACTGGGCATCAAGTGGCACCTTCCAGCAAGTCACATCCATGAAACAGTTTCTCCATCTCTTCATCTCCAGCCTCAACAGAAGCAGAGAAAAAAGGAAGTTCCTATTTCTGATATGCCCCTACTATCTAGCAATTTATTTTAATTTGTGCTTTGAACTTTCATTAGCCTAAGAATGCAAAAAAAAATTGGCTATAGTGAGGATTTGTATAATAAGTATATATATATATTTTTTGGTTTGGGGGCCACACTCAGTGATGCTCAGGGGTTACGCCTGGCTATGTACTCAGAAATCATTCCTGGCCTGGGAGACCATACTGGACCCCAGGGGTCCTAGGTCCATCCATGCTAGGTCAGATGCATGCAAGGCAAACGTCCTACTGCTTGCGCCACTGCTCCAGCCCCTAAAATAGATATTTTTTTTCCTCTTTAGTTCTAGATAGATGGCATGAGATAGTCAACAATAAATAACCTGAGAGATTCAGTTTGATTATAAAATAAGCTTTGCAATTAGATCATTTTCTTAACTGTAGACTAGTCTATGTGTTTTAAGTACATTTGATATAGGATGATTATAGCCTTTGGTAAATTAGGTGTATTCTTGTATTTGGGGTTCACAGTATTTCCAACTGAGGATCATTATCACTAATTCAAACATAACCCATTGTAGCTGGAGTAAGGTCTATGTAATACCTCTGAATTCATGGAGGATGGGGAACACTCAGACATGCCGTGGTAACTTGATGGCCCTCATCTAGCCTCAGATGCCTGCTTTTCTGTAAGGAACTTCCTGCTCTCTCTAAAATTATTTGCCCAGTATCAGGCCTACAAAAAATTATAGTCCCCAGTATCAGGCCTACAAAGTGGCAGTAGCTTAGACACACAAAACATAGTGATCTGTGCCTGGTCTATAAGTCACCGTGAGCAGTCACCCCTGAGTAGTGATTGAGACCACTAGCTGAGAAACCAGACACAGTTACCTGACTAGCTATAAGCAGTTCAGGACACTAAGCAAGACAACCTGTTTGCTGTCTTGGAAATTTGTCTCTCTGTCTGCAAGTCCTTTGAAACTTCTACAGGATATCTGGAGATAGAAGACTGGGGTCTAGCCCTGACACATCAAAGAACAATCCCCAAGCACTGGGGAAAACAAAACAAAACAAACTAAAAATAACTTCAGGAGAAGACTGATAGATAAAAATTCTTTTTTTATTTTTTTCTTTTTCTTTCTTTTTTATTCTTTTTGGTTTTTGGGCCACACACCATGTCGCTCAGGACTCTGTGCTCAGAAATTGCTCCTGGCAGGCTTGAGGGACCATATGGGATGCCAGGATTCTAACCAAAGTCTGTCCTGGATCAGCTGCATGTAAGGCAAATACCCTACCTCTGTGCTATCTCTCCAGGCCCTTAAAGTATCTCTTTTCTTTCTCCTTTACCACAGGTGGGACTTGCACCCATAATCCCTAGCTTAGAAGGCCAGTGCCTTATCCATTAGGCAACTGGGGCCTGTGGATGAAAATTCTATGACAAGTTCTTTTGTGATTAGGTAGTGCTTGACATTATATTGTTTGCTTAATTGTGCTGGTCTTCCTTAAAGTACTATGTGAAAGGGGCAGAAGCATGCTGTTTGAGACAGACAGAATGAGGACTGTCATGAAGCCTAGTGAGGGAATAAGCAATGGTCAAACGCAGCAAGTCGAAAGAAATGCTCGCAGAATGGAGTTTACCATGGTGAGAAGACAGGATGTGAGGAAAAAGAGACTTATGGGTAACCCTGAGTCAATGGTGAGAGAAAGGAACACTAGTGGCATGGGAGGTGTCAGAGTTCTAGACATGAAACTCAACCATTGTAAATTACTACCACAAAATAAAAATGTAAAAGGTAGAGAAATAAAACCATCAAAAGATAAAAATGTAAAAAGTAGAGAAATAAAACCATCAAAAGATAAAATATGTAAATTAAAAATAAGTAAAATGAATAAATAAAACGTGGTGACAACAATTATTAGGTGCAATACAGTAGTTTATTATCCTCTATAATAGTACTTTGATGTATAATTAGTGATTTCAAAATATTGATGTATTTTAGACCTATCTAATTTTTTATTCTAAGTCTGAATTCTGGTATAAAATTTGTACATGCTATATATCTCAAATTTCAACAGTTAAAGCTATGTTCCTAGGAAAACTACTTAATTATTCTTAATAGAAAACTATTTTTGCATGCCTTCAATTTTACATTTAAATTCAATTAATTAATATTTAAAAATAGTACTTCACTAACATTAGCTCCAGTTCTAGTGCTCATTAGCCATCTGTGGCTAGTGGCTATGTTATTGGGCACTAGAGATAGAAGAACAGATTAGGGACAAGGAATAGAAACCCCATCTGTCACTGCTTTACCCAACAGATGTATTCTTGTATTCCTCCATACAGTCCAAAATTATTACTCATGTTCTTGGTTTCTTCCACTTTTTATTGATTTATTTTTTGCCACCCCTAGCTGTGCTCAGGACTTATTCTTGGATCTGTGATCAGAGATCATCCTGGCAGGGCTCTGAGAAACATATGTAGTGCCATGGATTAAACATGGGTCTGACACAGGAAAGGCAGGCATTTTGTCCAGTGTATTATTTCTCCAGTCTTTTTTTTTTTTTTTTTTTGGTTTTTGGGCCACACCCGGTGATGCTCAGGGGTTACTCCTGGCTATTCACTCAGAAGTCGCTCCTGGCAGGCACGGGGGACCATATGGGGAACTGGGGGATCGAACCGAGGTCCGTCCTAGGTTAGCGCAGGCACCTTACCTCCAGCGCCACTGCCCGACCCCTATCTCTCCAGTCTTAATAAAACCACTTCATCAGACAGATAGAATTAAGATAGAAAAATACATGCAAAATACTTCACTCGGTTTTAACATGTAGAAAGTTCTCAAGTTTGTTTTTTTTTTCAAATAATTGAGTTAAACAAATGTATGCAAAATACTTCTCTCAGATCCTAAGGCATAGGAAGTTCTCAACTTATTCTGAGTTTTCTCTTACATGCTAGAATAGACTTTATGTTTTATTTTGTCTTCCCTATTATCTAATATGCTGGTCAGAATTGTGGTAGAAAAAAAGGATTATGTACTGAATCATTAAAGGACATTTCATAATGGGCCTATTTACTAGGTGTATGTAGACAGAACAGAAGGAAACCAAGAACAAATCACTAAACAGTTTGGGTGACAGTGGGAAGCCTTGATAATCTGCAATTAAGTAGGCAAGGGACAAGGCAGACAGGCCCTCCAAAAGGTCCGACATCTGTACAGACAGAAGCAAAGCAATGAGTCCTGTGGCTGCAGAGAAAGAGCTTAGGTCTTGCCAAACACTAAGTGAGACCTTGAAGGAGCCAGGCGAATTAACTCTTAGACTTCACTCTTCCTCTGGTGTGGGGTGAATTTCATTGGCTGTGTCTAAACTGAAAGCAGAAGATCAGGAAGCCCCAATTGCTGCATCCCCTAGAGTCAGGGATGCCCTCGGGGATGCCCCAGAGTCAGGGCAGAGGATTGTCTTGAAAGAGTGGAGAGTAAATCAAGAGGGGCAAAAGGAGAATAAATGCTCAGACCACTTTTCTGTAGTAGACAGTAGTGAACTATTTCACCTTAAATATCTGCTTGTGCTCATTCTCTTTTTCTCTCTAGGGAGTTTGATATTCGTGTTCAGGATTCTTATACACATGGTTGAGATTCCAAGGGCAGTGTAGCATCCTGATAGAGAAGTGTGGGCACAATCTCTGGAGTCTCCCAGCATTTCAGGGCCCTCTCATTCACTAGTGTTCCAAAGACCCAATAGAAACTAGAAGCAGACTTTTGTTTTAATATACAAAAGTTGTATCGCAGACATAAATTACAAATTTTGTTTTGTTTTGTTTTGTTTTTGGGTCACACCCGGCAGTGCTCAGGGGTTACTCCTGGCTCCATGCTCAGAAATCGCTCCTGGCAGGCACGGGGGACCATATGGGGCACCGGGATTCGAACCGATGACCTTTTGCATGAAAGGCAAACGCCTTACCTCCATGCTATCTCCCGGGCCCCATAAATTACAAATTTACAACGTTATCCATGAATGAATTTCAGGGATATAGTGTTCCAACTACTGCTCCTTCACTACTGTTCACTTCCCTCATCAGCATCCTCAGTTTCTCTTTAACCATTCTATGGCAGTTCTATTTTTTCCTCCACTTTCCCCATTTTTAGAGACTGTGATCTACAAGACTGTTACTAATAAGGTATCATATATGTTGCTTTACCTCCTTTCAGCACCTAGGCCTTGCAGAATGGCCACTTCCTTCGGTCTCTATAGTGTCACGTGATCCCTTCCCTGACCTGTCACCCCTCCTTCCACAATGGAAATCCTCTTACTAAGAGCCAACGCCTCTGTTCCTCATTTCTGTTGCTTGTGGTAATTTAGTTATTTTCCTACTATGATTTTTTTTATGTTCTACAGATGAGTGAGATCATTCTGTCTTTCCCTCTCCCTCTGACTCATTTTTTTCCACATGATCTCTTGAAATACATCCATATATCAGCAAATTATATGATTTTATCTCTACTTATTTCCAAGTTATAGTCTGTTGTGTGTACCATGGCTTCTTTATCCAGTCTTGCACACTTGGATACTTTCAAATTTCAGAAATTGGCTATGGTAGATAGTGCTGAAACAAACATAGGACTATGGATGCCTTTTCTGCATTGTGTTTTTGGAAACTTGAGGTACATTTCCAGGAATGGAATTTCTGTGTCCTATTTCTATTGTTTTTATGGGATGTCCTTATGTATTCCAAAAAGGTCGGACTAGTGGACATTCCCACCAGCAGTAAATAAGGGTTCTTCTTCCTTGCATCCACATCAACACTAGTTGTTCTTTTTGTTCAGTTTTATTTGCTCTGATGTAAGATGATACCTCACTGATGTTTCAATTTGTATTTCCTTAATAATTAGGTATATAGAACATTTATTCATATGATTTTTTCCATTTGTTTTTCTTCTATGGAGAAGTTTCTGTTCATCTCTTCTCCCCACTTTTTGAGGAGATTGAATTATGTTTTTCTTGTAAAGTTGTATAGGTGCTTTATATATATCTGGGATATTAACCTTTATCAGATGAGCAAGCAAATCATTTCTCCCAATCTGTGGGCTGTTTGTATTTTGCGATGTTTTCTTTAAGGGGTAGGAGCTTCTTATTTTAACAGATTTAATTTATTTAACATAAATTAATTTTAAACTAATTTTAACAAATTAGTCCCATTTGTTTATCTTTGCTTCCTCTTGTTTGGTGAGTGTTGTTTCATCCTTAAAGATACCTCTAGCTTCAATGTCATGGAGAGTTCTTTCTATGTTTTCCTCTATGTACCTAATAAATTCAGGTCTGTTATTGAGGTCTCTAATCCAGTATACTTTGCCTTTTGTGCATGGTGCTAAAGAAAAGTCTGAATCCATTTTTTGCATGGTTTTCTAACAACACTCTCTCAAAAGACTTTAAGATTATTTGACTATATATCTAAAAGTCTATCTGCTTTTTATTTTTTTTTCTTTCCTTTTTTTTTTTTTTTAATTTTTGGGGGCTGCACCTAGTGACAGTCAGGATTTACTCCTGGCTATGCGCTCGGAAATCGCTCCTGGCTTGGGGGACCATATGAGATGCTGGGGGATCGAACTGCGTTCCGTCATGGGTCAGCTGTGTGCAAGGCAAATGCCTTACCCCTACACCATTCCATTGAAATGCCCTGCATTTTCAATTCTATTCCATCGATCTAAAAATCTTTCCTTATTCACTGCCATGCTAGTTTTTTTTTTTTTACTACAACACTGTAGTACATTTTGAAGTTGGGGAAAGTTATACCTTCATATATCATATTTTTTCCAAGTATTGCTTTGGCTATTCAATGGAGTTCATTGCTTCATATTGTTGTATATGAAAACATTTTCATAAGATTCTTTGCCTGTTGTCCCACCTTGACCTTCCAGGTGGGGCGCTGTTGAGAGCTGAATTTTGGGAGCGAGGTGATGGGGGTCTTTTGGGGAGAGTTTGCTGGATGACTCCAAGTGTTTTTTGGAGCTAGTAGCAGACTGACAAAGGACTCTCTGCGCCCAACCTTTTACCCCTTAACCCTCCTGTCTGTGTGGATTATTTGCTGCGGATAAATATTACCAAGATCTCCCCCCAAAAGGGGAGAAGGGGATGGGAATCAATTTCTCATTCTGAGAGCTCTTTGAGGACACACAAATAACAAATAAAGGAGTAAACGGGACCCCACACATATGAAATTCACGAGTATCTGATCTATTTCTTTGAAAAATGGCAGGGTATCCTTATAGGAACAGGGTATCTTTATAGGAACTTCGTTACGTCTATATAAAGCTTTGAAAAATATTTCCATGGGCAGTCCACTTTGAACCAAATTATCAGGAAAGAAAAGTGGTTACCTCACTATTATTATCTGTGAATATTTGATGAAATTATACCAAGATTCTGACATTTGCATCTCTATAAAAGCTGAAGGCACTGTTACAGGAATATGGTTTTGACATGATATCCCTGTTTCAAATCCCAGCTCTACCTTGGATTTATAATTTATTATTTTACTTTTAAGACCTCTCAGGGAAATGACACCCACCACAATATGCTACTGGGAGAATCAAATAAGGTATAACTTAAATAATTGTAATAAAATTATATGGCACCCATCTGGAGCCTGTCACAGGAAAAGTTCTGACCAATAGACTATATACTCCATAAATGATGAACACCTTTTGTCTCTCCTACAAGGGAATTCCTGAAAGATCAGCACCAACACTATAGACAGTGCTACTACTTTCACCCCAGATTGATTTTGAAGAGGGATAGGTGTTTATTCATTAACACTGCTCAGGTAGATATAACAGAAGCAAGTGTTTGTGTTCCTGCTTCTGACCAGGAATACAGAAATCAGAAAAGAAGGCATAGACCACAATTCTGCTCAAGAATTACCTGGAGGGGCTGGACCATGGCGCTGGAGGTAAGGTGCCTGCCTTGCCTGCGCTAGCCTAGGATGGACCACGGTTTGATCCCCCAGTTTCCCATATGGTCACCCAAGCCAGGAGCAACTTCTGAGCGCATAGCCAGGAGTAACCCCTGAGCGTCACTGGTGTGGCCCAAAAACAAAAACAAAAAAAAAATGACCTGGAATGCATTATGAAAACAAGATTGGTTTAGGGTATTAGTTTCATAATCCAACTTGCCAAATTTTCTTAAACTTTATCATCTTGAGACTATTAAACATACATGCATCTTATTTCCTCACTTGATAAAAGGGTGTACCTTATTAGTAAGTTTTTAAATGTTAAAATATTTTTTTTAAAAATCAAGGCAAGGCACTTGGTATGTGTTTTATCATTTTCTTTAAAATAATCTTAATTGTGAGGCCGGAGAGATAGCATGGTGGTAGGGCTTTTGCCTTGCATGCAGAAGGACAGTGGTTCAAATCCTGGCATCCCATATAGTCCCCCGCACCTGCCAGGAGTTATTTCTGAGCACAGAACCAGGAGTAACCCCTGAGTGTAGCCGGGTGTGATCCAACCCTCCCCCACAAAAAACACAGATAAAATAGTATTAATTCTGTAAACAAATTTTGGCCAATTTTTTTCTTTGCATTCAATATTAGTCTGAGGCACGATTCTCCTCTGGGAGCCAAGTGCAAATGAAAGTTATATTCTTTTATCCAAGAGAAAGAGATGCTTAACTCAGCAGCATCAAAAGGTCTGTTCAGAAACTGGAGTGATCACACAGCAGGTAGGGCATTTGCCTTGCACGTGGCTGACTCAAGTTTGATCCCTGGCATCCCCTATGCCCCCTGAGGACTGCTGCCAGGAAAGATCCCTGAGATCATGGGGGGTGGGGTGGGAAAAAGGTCTGTTCATTTAGAGAAATCACAAAAATCCAGTATTTAGCTTTCTGCACTCTAAGATTTTGTATTATCTTGAGGAAAAAGAAATAGATCCCTATTAATACTTCTTGATCAACAACAACAGAACTGACAAATTGTAAATAAAATTATTTTCCTCCTTTACTAATTTATATGTAAGACTTGGACAAAATCACTTTCCCCTTCAGCCTCCATTTTCTCATCTGTGAAATGAGAATAATAATTCTTGCAATTTTTCTGTAGGCAACCAAAAGCAACTCAGTAAATGAAAGTGGGTTCTTGCTACCTTGTGTCACTGAAAGTTTTATTAGCAATGAAGAAGTTTGGGAGAAAACTAATTCAGGAGCCTGAATATCACAGATGACATTAGTTCAACAAATATGAACAAATCACAACCAAGTATGCAGCAGGGTTTGTCCTTTTTGTATTCCTAAACTATGCTCAAAGATGATTCATGCTAGATCTCACCAGAAGAAAGTCCTGGTTATTGCCTTGTTAATGCTGAATGAAAGAAGACTTGGAAACTCAGAGGAGTAATGGGAAGAACATAGACTCTATGCACAGTCTCTCAACTGCAAGATGTGAAAGCTGTTTAAAGTGATTTTTCTTTATTTTTTTCCCCAAAGAACAAAAGTTTCTTTCTCTTTCTAGGGAAATAAAGACCATTGAATTAATTTTCCCAAGCTTCATTTTCTGCAATTTTAAATATCTGCCTTACAGCTATATTGAAAATTAACTTATATTATGTATATAAATTATCTGACACACAATAGTGGCTTGGTAAATAGTGACTATAAGCTCACATTCTCCTTGAAACAGAATTAGGCTTCTCAACAAGTCAAGCTGACTTTACAAAGTGGATAAAGAAAACAAATCCACAGAAATTGCTTCTTTCACTAATGATTTATTCTCCAGATTTCCTGAAATATAGGGAGGTTTAGAACATTATACTCCAAAGAAATAATGCCACTTGTGCTGAAGAAGCTGTTCAGTTTTAATGACATGAGGACAATTTACTTCAATGAAAGTCCAAGCAGATGCTCAATGCCGGAGAAGTTGCTTCTAAATGTGTCTTTCAAATTTGCCAAGACTCTGAACTGAGTAAGGAGCAGTTGTCGTGAGTCACTGAAGAGTTTCTCCAAGATGTCAAGTTTGCTTTTATAACAGACCTCTCAAATTAGTCTAAGCGCCCTTCAAACAAATGCATCTCATTTTAACAGATTATGGTGGATTGCATTAACGGATTACATAGCTTAGATTTGTGTTTTCGACTTTCATAAAATAGCAGTTCATCATTGTACAAATTGCTTTTATTTTATTCCTTTTTTACAACCCCTGATCTTGTTCTGTTTTACTGTGTTTTGTTTTGTTTTGTTTTTCATCTCCTCAATCATGCCAGCATTCCAGAAATCTGGTTGTCACTGGCCTTTCCTTTCTCCCTTTATAGTGACCATCCAAACTTCCTCTTTTTTCCCCCTTCTTAATATTTTATTTCCAACTCTTCTTTCTTCACACTGGTTCCTGTCCTCTGACCTCTCACTGCATTCTCACTGCATATTGATTGATCTTTAAATGTGCAAAACTACAGTGATCTTGATTTAGATGGAAGGTCAGATCTCCTATTTAGCCAACAATGCCCTGTGCAGTTTATCTTTGCATGCTTTTCTGATCTCTTCTAGTATTACTCCAGCCAAACATTTTGGGGGAATGGAGATATGTACCTAAATGAATTTAATGTGTGCTCATAATCTATCATTTCTCCTCTTTCTCGTAGCATACTTTAGATTCTCATTTTTTTTAGCATACTTTTTTTTGTTTGTTTTGGGTCACACCTGGCAGTGCTCAGGAGTTATTCCTGGTTCTATGCTCAGAAATCGCTCCTGGCAAGCTCAGGGGACCATATGGGATTCAGGGGTTTAAACCAACGTCTTTTTGCATGCAAGGCAAACGCCCTACCTCTATGTTACCACTCCAGCCCTAGATTCCATTTTTTATTGTAATTTGGGATTGATTTTAGGGTTACATTCAGTTGTGTCCAATTCTTATCAATGTACTTAATGACCCTTTTCTCAGAGATGATTCCTGATCATGCTTTAGGACCCATATGCAGTACAGGGAGTCAAACCCAGGTTAGCCAGATGTAATGCTTTACCCACTCTACTACTTCTCCCAGGTCTGCTGGATGTAATGCCTTTCCCACTCTTCTATTTATCCAGCTCAGTATTCCTTACATCATTATAGGTGACACATTTTCTTTCATTTCCTCTTCATCTTTTTGCATCCAGAACCCAAATTCTTTCCATAGGTGCAGCATAGGAAAACAGTTTCAGTTCTGGTACCTCTATGAGAAATTCATGCTGATTAAAGTTCAAGAAAATCAAGAAAATATTTCTCAGAATCTCAATCTATCATTTCAGAAAAGTCAGACATAAAAGTCCAGATTCACACATACAGCTGATCTTCCCTGAACTTTGGGTCTCATCTTTGGGTCTTGCATGGTTTTCTGCACTGGTTTTTATACCAGGAATTGACCTTCTACCAGGACAAGCCCTGGATCTGTCTTGGCTCATCTTGCCCTAGGTTGAGCTCATATGCTAACATGACTGCAGCTTGGATATCAGCAATGGCTTGAAGGTAGATTTCTCTGCCTTGCCACATTACAGTGAGAGGTAACCAGGAGACACCTCAGAACATTCTGACTTCAAGTTAGCATATGTGATAACTCCAATATCACCAGTTACTGATGCTTGACAGATAAATCCATGATTGTGGAGAACCCTTGCTGGAACCTTAAAGAAAGACTCTGGAACCAGTAGTTGGTCTTATGGAAGGATGCTTCATGGGTAGGGACACTCTGTTTTTTAGGTCAAATGTTTTTCTTTCTATTTGTCCAACTTTTGCTGCACTCATGCAAAATTATGCCATCCATTTTGTCTTTTATTTAAAGGCATCCATCCTTCCCGTAGAAAGTTCACTTTCCCTTGGCATGTGTATTACTTTGTTTTACTTCATATTTCTACATTTTTCTATAAAGTCATTTAGGGGGAGATGTTAGATTAATCGGTTGCCTTGTTACTTACTTGAACATAGCATTCTGGATTGGTTGAACACAGAGTTAGAAGACTTGTTATTCACCCTTGGATGTGGTCTGATTCTTTCTAATAAATATTCTGGGTCTCAGGAAAATGCTTTCTTGCATTTCTGGATTTCTTCTTAGAAGCAGAAGCCTTGCATGTTGGAACTCCTGAACCCGTTTTACCTTTCTCCTTGTGGTAGATTATTTCTTGCATCGACATTTGCTTCCAGACCTGCGTCTCTCCATTGTCCTGCCTTTGGAGCTTGAGGCTGATTAACAACCCTCCATAATACTAAATCTTGCTCTTGGCATTTGCTCATCCCTTTCAGCCAGCTGCCACATTGCTCCTGATCACAGTGATTGAACTGATTTGGGTAAATCATGACTTCTACCACACTCACTTCTTTATTTCCTTTTGTTAGTCTGAGACAGATTTGCCTTTACCAGAGACTGAAATTATGGCAACCTCCTTTTCTTTCTCCTTTCCTCCTTTCCATTTCCATCCTTATGTGCATGGTATATATCTTGGGTTTGCAAAACTGAGAAGTTTACATTTTATGAAAGAAGATGAAAGGAAAACAGAGAAAGGTGGGGGAAATGATCCTAGTGATTATGTTATAAGTGATAACATTATTTTGTAACAGAAGTAAATTATAAATAATCTGAGTAAAAAAAAACTACAGTTGAGGGGGTTGTTTATTTTGTTTTGTTTTTTGCTTTCTGGGCCATACCCATTGACACTCAGGGGTTACTCCTGTCTAAGCACTCAGAAATCACTCCTGGCTTGGGGGACCATATGGGATACTGGGAGATCGAACTGCATGCAAGGTAAATGCCCTACCACTTGCGTCACTGCTCTGGCCCCTACAGTTTTTCTTGAGGAAGTCAAATTCCCTAGTACAAGTTGAGGAAATATTTTCAGAAGGAAGCTGAAATTTGCAAAAGGGCCAAAGATTTGGTATTGTTAAAATTGGGGGGAGGGGCAGGGTGGAGCAATTGAAATTTATTTTTTGTGCATAATTTACCAAAGAATATTATTATTCCTATTTCACAGATAAAGAAATTGAGGTCAAAGTTCTTTCTGCTTTTAAGCTGCTTGAAGCGTTGAAGTAAATGGCAGAATGTTTTTCTTCTCTAGTATTGTACTATAGATTCAATTCTTACTGTCTCCAGCCCAATATAAACCCTCTCCAGTATAACAGCTCATCTATGCTGCGGCAAACATGCAGCCATGACTTCTCATCACATTTCAGAGCTGGTCTCACACACTGAACTGCCTCTAACAAAGCACTTATTGTAATATAATGAAATTGTCCATTCACATATTCTAACTACTTTTACTGAGTTGCATGACAGCTTACCTATTATGGGTGTGTGCACCAGAATTTGGGACAGTCACACTTTCTGACTTTGTTCTACATTTTCAAAGGTTCACTCTTCCTGTTCTCAAGTGCACAGAGCCACAATCACACAGTGATCATAGTCCTTTCTTCCTCCTCTGACACCTCACATCCACCCTCAGAAACTTCCCAGCTTGTCATCCCTTTCGGGAAGAGGTAATTCTACTTCCTCTGAAAGCTGCAGTTTCCTGGCATCTATCCTATTTTCCTGGAACCCAGAGTGCTAAATCAGTGTTTGTTGAACAAATGGTTGATCACCCTAGTCATGAATTTATGGCAATTCTTTTCATAGAATTAGTGTAAAAGTACAAGAGCTCTACTTAACTATATGAATGCTGATTTGTGCTCAATGTGGCCACTTCAAGTACAAATGAACACTAAAACTAGTTATGGATAACTGATATTAATTATTTGAGGAAAATATTTAAATCTGGTATTTGTACATAGTTTACGGGTGTAGAAGTGAGAAGTATCTTCAATAATTTTCCCTGTATGCATGAAAGGCTTCACATTTCCATTTTTAGTAGCCAAGCATGTTGTTGAATTGCTTGATAAATTTTTTAAATCAGGGGCCCGGGAGATAGCATGGAGGTAGGGCGTTTGCCTTTCATGCAGAAGGTCATCGGTTCGAGTCCCGGTACCCCATATGGTCCCCCGTGCCTGCCAGGAGCAATTTCTGAGCGTGGAGCCAGGAGTAACCCCTGAGCGCTGCCGGGTGTGACCCAAAAACCAAAAAAAAAAAAAAATTTAAATCAGGTCTAGAATTCAATCATATGACAAAAATATATTTATATTTTAATAAAGTCAAAACATATGTGATTCAAATCAACTTTGTGATTCTTTACCTCCCATAACTGGAATTTAGGAAATCCAGGTTATGATATCCATCCCACTATGATTAGAACTTGTTCCAGATGTTCACTCACTTACCCATCCAGAAAATCATTGTAGCAGGACTCTGGGGAGCAATAGGAAGATGGCTATGTGGGGCGTCATGGAAGGTTTGTCTCCATTTCTCCCCAGAAAAAAATAAGTACGGAGCAAACCAGTTTACACACAAATGTGGAAATTATAAGAAAGATTGTTCTAAGAATGGACATATGGTGGCCCACTTAAATTAGGTGGACAGCAAGAGGGAGATAAATTGTCCGAGTTGTCATTTCTAGAGTGGGAAATAATTTTCAAAGGGTTTATCATTGTGGAATGCAAGGACAGAGACTAGGCAGAACTTACATTTTTCCTTTTCAACATTGAAGACTCTTTACTAGCTCTATGTGTGTGGGTCATATACCTACACTTGATTATTTTCACAAACATGAAATGAGCATTGTGGGACCCTGAGTTTTGAACAAGGAGGGATGGTTTTTTGTAAGGTATCACATGTTAGGCTTCTCTTTCTCAAGCTTAAGTTTCTATTAACACCATTTCTGACTACCTTCCCATACCAGGAAGCCTATCTGGAAAGGACAAGGGGGAGCAGTAGGAAGGTACCCTAGACAACAGCTAGTTATTTTAAAGATCATCAGAAGTTAGAATGCCCTCATCCCCTTCCTATATAAACTGGCTCAGGACCTGGGCAGGGTCAACTCCTCTGGAAGAAAGCCTTGATTGTTCAGTATGGGGCTTATACCTGATGGAAAAAAATTTTGTTTTGCTTTACTCCAATTGTGTGGTTTTATCTTATGACTCCAAACCCTTACAAGCATCAGTATTTTCTATAGTCTTTCTAGGCTGTATACTCCTAATAAACACATGGGATGTTGTGTTGTCCTAAGTCATATAATAAAATCAATTAGCCCTATAAAAATAAACAAACTCTTTCTGACACTAGTAGCCTATTATCCTATTTGGTTACACAAATAGACATCCCTTGAACAATTTCCATTTTTTTGCTGAGCCCATTATGCATTATTTCAATCATGTTGAAAATGAATTAAGATAATTTAAAAAGGAGAAATTTTATTTTCTCCCTTTTCAATCTGTGTAATAATTTAATAGAAATTGCTTTCTTTTTTATAGTATAGCTTAATGCTGAAATGAAATGTTTTATCAGAAATTACAGATACAAAAAGTTTGATTGAAGCTCCATAGGGTAAAAATTGACAAAAGGCAAAATACAAGAAATAATGCGTTAATATCTATGTACTATGAATCTTGATAAACAAGACATTTTCAGAAACAGAATAGGATAATCTATATTCATGAAATATTTGTGTCAATTGAAAAAAATCTTGTCACAAGTTTCAAGTCCTCTGCAATTAATTAAGTAAAGAAACAAATTATGTTTAAAGATACATTGAGATGCTATCAACATCATTATTTTTCTAATACAACATGCATATATTTCCTATAGTATATCTGGCCACTCTTTATTTCTCTCTCTTAACTTAATTCAAAGGCATTCTTAAAATAGGCAAAGTCCTCATCATAGAATTTTAGTGATCTCTGGAATGTATTATCAGACATTTCACTATGGTAGTTTCATTCTTTCAATAAAGAATGTTGCAAATTGGGCCTGATTTCAATGAACAGAAATTCTCCTGTAGAAATAGCTTACATTTTATTTTCCCTTTCCTCTCTCATTCCATTCTTCTTAGCCTCTCTTCTTCTGTCTGTTACTTAGCTCCTTATTCCCTAACATCATCCTTTACAGCTCTGTCTCCCTTTCATCCCGAATAACAAAACATTCACATTTTTCATACTGAAATAAAACAAAGAACTATCACCTTCACCCTTCATTTATCCACTTGAAGTTGATAAGTCATACATTCAGGACTACAGTATGGCTCTCACTCACCTAGATATGGAACAGTGATGGTGGTGACAACAGTGTCTTTCTTGCCTCTGCTCAATGACTGGATATGACTGGAAACTCCAGACTTGAAGGACAAGAACGCACAACTGGAATAAAGCTTAATCTATCTGCCAAAAAGGCCCCATACTGGCCAGCCAGGGCTATCTCCAAAGGAAATGAACTCCATCCAAGGTCATGAAGAAGATTATATAAGGAAATGATATAGGGAGGGTTCAGCTTTCTGATGATCCTTAAAGTGATTGGCTATTGTCTAGGAGTACATTCTTTCTGCTCTCTCCATAATAGGTTATGGTATGGTCAGGTACCTTGGGACAGTGTTAATGGAAATAGTCTTGTGGAGATCTAGCATGGGGCTTACACCATGTGGTTCTTACAAAATGCCATCTCTCCCTGCTCAGAACCTAAGAAGCCTGTCGTGTGGCCTTTACAAAATGGCATCCCTCCGTGTTCAGAACCCAGGTCTCAACAGAACAGTGCCTGATACCTATGGTTGCTTAATCAAAGACACTAGCTGAGCTGAATTAAACATAGAACTTCTGTCTAAGAATGAAGAGTTTGTATCAGCTGCTCAATTGAAGGAAATGTCTTCAAGTGATAGTATTTATTTTCATAGCTCGGTGAAAAGTGTTGCAGAGACCCTTGTTCAAAGCCTCACTTTGATTTGGTGTGAAATTTTCAGGTAAGTCTTCTAACCTTCATAGCCTCAATGTTTTCATCTTAAAATAAATATTATAAAACTTCAGTGGACTGTTCTGAGGATCAGAGATAAGATCATAATTAGATTTCTATCACCTTTGACCAATAATAGATGTCCAACGCATGCTTACAATCAATGAGGACATTATCACCTCACCACTTGGAGACTTCACTGAGAAACTTGGCTTTGTTCTTTCCACAGTTGCTGAATAAAGAAAATTCCATCAAAGTATCTGCTAAGTACTTAGGCTACCTGCACAGACTTGTTGCTATGTAAAATACGATAAAGAAAAAACAAGAAAGAAAGGGATGTAACCCCCAAGGAAGGAACTATTAAGTTTGAATAGATCATTTAATCTGCCTCATTACATGATAACAAACTGGGCCAGCTGCAGAGTCCCCTGGATGCAAATGGAAAGAAGGGCATAAACAGTTTACTCCAACCACCTGCCTTCCCTCCCTGAAATACTGGATAGGAAATAACAACCATTGCCTTTTTCTTCATGGCCTACTGCCAAACGTTGTCCTTTCTTTTAAGAAATGTACTAGTTAGCATTCCATTTTCTTTCCACAGGTTTAACATCTGCCATCAAAAAGGGGCATCTTTCTATGGGATTTTGGCTGAACTAGAAATCAAAACTTTCTGCAAATGCTGTAGTTTTAAACTGCATAGTAAAACATTTAATGAATAAATAGATAATGTATACAACTCTGGCATTTTTAAATAGTTATTATATCCAGAGATATTTCACTTACTTAAACACTTCTTCAGATAACATATTAATTAAGTATCTTCTCTGCATCAAGCATTATGCAAAGGGTATTGTCCAAAAGTTGCTAATCCATGCAATAAACCTGTGAGTCAGTTATTATAATTCTTATGAGACTGATGAGGAAACTGAGAGTATGAGGCTCAATGAGTTATTTATTAATGCTTATATTTGTGAGAGGCAGAACCAGATTCTAATTCAGTATAATAATTATATAAATAATAAGAGTCATACGACATAAGAGATATAAAGAAATTGTGCCCCAGTATTGTGGCATTGTGTCTTGATATTTTCTCCATTTTATTTCTATAATATATCTTTATTTTTCATTTTCACAGGCTAACAATGTTTTCTCCTATGCTGTATGATCCATAGATAAATTATGTGATCTTTACCTCCAAAATTAATCTAGAACTGACTCTTGATATTCTTACTTATTCTGTAATATTCTTGCAGCTTAACTCTTGCTCTTTCACATGCATTCTCATACCTATAGTCAGATAGAGCTTTTGCAAATAGCATTTGGCCAGCTTCAGCGGCTCAGTCCTTACTCACTGGGAATCAAGGCCATTGTCCTGAGGAAATAACAGGCTAGTCTTTCTCTGAACTTCCCCCAGTTGTTTACAATATTCCAAACTTAAATCTCTATTTCCAGTTTCTCATTAACACTTCCTAGCAATTTTCCTTTTATGACACATCAAACATATTTACTTTTGGATTTGGCATTGTGTTACTATATTTTTCCTCTCAATATTATTTCTCTCTCACACATGAAGTTTGCCCTTTTCAGTATTTTGGTGTCTTTATATATTTCTAGTGCTTGTCACACAGTAAACATATATACTCAATAACTACATATTGAATAAATGTTGATCTGATAATATTATCAAGTATGGTAAAGAAATACAGTAGCACCTGAATCTTAAACCAGAATAGTTTTCTTTTCAAGAGAGAGCCATAATGAGGCAAAATAATAGAAAAAATATAAGGTAAAAATCAAAATAATATCTGAGATCCAACTCCAGACGATACACTAGAAATCTGAAGACATCAAGTGGCCTTAAATTGAAACACAAAATTCTTTTATTACCTTACTCCAAAACCAGGATTTTAGTCTTATACGATTATTGAACTGAATGTCAAAAAAGCCTCCTGTTATACCTGCTCTGGGCATAAGATAGAGGACATGGAAATTGCATTCAGTAAAGAAAAGATTAGACAAAGTGTCACACTCTGTCTTGTCCTTTCGAGTGTGTCAAATTAACAACTTGGAATCAGTTCCAATTAGTGAGACTTCATTCCTGAAGAAAGGGCAAGGGCATAATGGATTCCTTTCCTTCCTCAAGTCAGACATCATTCTGTCTGTAGAAATATATGTTGATTTTTTTACATACACATCATCTTAGTTGCTAATATCTAATATTTCATCCTAATGGGTTGGAACTTACTGTTGGACTCTCATTTGTTAACAACATGTCTACCCCTGCTTTGCTCCTACAAAGACTGTACTCAAAAGACTGTACCCTATGCAAAGACTGTACTCAAATGCAATTCACTTAACATTCTTGCTACAATAAGTATGGTAAGAAAATTATAAATAACTATGATCTATCAATACCTCTTTGGAGTTATTCACAGAAGACTTGAAAACAGGAATTATAGCAGGAATATATGCACCAATGTTCATAGCAGCATTACCGACAATAGCAAAAAAGTGGATTCCAAATGTCCATCAATAAATGAATTCTGTCTATAATAATGTGGAATATGACATACTAAAGAATGTTTTTCAGCCTTAAGGAAAGAAAGGAGATTCTGAGAAACAGTATTAAAGCGGATGAATTTTGAACATTTTGTGAAGTAAGATAATCAAGTTCGAAAGGGATGAATAGTGTATGATTCTACTTACAGGAGGTATTAAAGGTGGTCAAAGTTATCAAGCCATGAAGCAGAATAGCAGTTATCAGCAGCTAGTGACTGACCCTGAAGGAATGATAATATATTAGTTAATGGGCCCAGAGTTACCATTTAGGTAAAAAAATAGTTTGGGGGAATGAATAGTAGAAGTATTTTACAAAAATGTGCATGTGTTTAATACAATTGAACTATACTAGTAAGAATTGAAACAAAAAAGTTTTACATTTTTATAATGTCATAATAACAAATCCTCGTCAAAGCCACTTCCATGTCCCACCACTGGTCCTGATCTCCCTGCTGTGTCTTGTCCCATCTCAGGTGCCATGAGACTTTCTGGTCCTTCCTAGTAAATGCAGCCAGTGTCACCTCAAAGATCTTCCTCCAAGCTGCTTCTATTTTTTACTCAAGTCATCAGATAAAAATTTGATATCTAGGATATACAATTTGATATCTAGGATATACTCACAAAGGTTAATTCCACAAAAACATAAAAATCTCATAAAAAAATCAGGAGAGGAAATAAACAGATACTTGTCTGAAAAAGAACAACAGATGGCCAACAGACACATGAAAAAATGCACATCTTCACTTATCATTAAGGAAATCAAAATCAAGACAACAAGGAGACTCCATATTACATGAATGAGGATGGCACATATAAACATAATGGGAAAAATCTCTGTTTGGCTGGGATATGGTGAGAAAGGAACTCTGATACACTACTGATAGGAATGCTGACTGGCCCAATGCCTATGGAAAACACAATGAAGGTTTCTCAGGAAATTCAGAATTGAACTACCATGTAACCCAATAATCCATTTTCTGGGTATCGATCCCCAGCACAGAAAAACATTAAAAAGGATGTATGCACACCAATATTTTATTAATATCTTTATTTATACAACTTGATTACAATTATCATTGTAGTTCGGTTTCAGTCATATAAAGAACACCCCCCTTCACCAGTGCAACATTCCCATCACCAATGCCCCAAATCTCACACCTCCCTATCCCCGCTGCCTGTATTTGAGACAGGCTTTTTACTTTTCTTTTCTTTTTTTTTTTTTTTT
>PVKC010001215.1:0-53043 GCA_004027635.1 Crocidura indochinensis | reverse complement strand
AGTTCGGTTTTAGTCATAAAAAGAACATCCCCTTTCACCAGTGCAATCTTCCCACATCAATGCCCCCATCTCTTCTCCTCCCCCACACCCTGCCTCTATTCGAGACAGGCATTGTATTTTTCTCACTCACTACCATTGTCATGATAGTTATCATTGTATTATTTCTCTAACTGAACTCACCATTCTGTGGTTTGGGTTTGGGGGCTATACCTGGTAGCACTCAAGGATTACTCCTAGTTCTGCACTCAGAAATTATACCTGGGATGCTCGGGAATTATAAGGGATGCTGGAGATTGAACTCTTGTCACTGAATGCAAAGCAAATGTTCTACTCACTGTAAGGTTGCTCCAGCCCCATCTACTTTTAAATTTTAATGATAGTAATCTTCCTGCATAGCCTAAAGAGATTTGTGTTGGAAGAAGTTGGAGGTTGAGCTTGCTGGATGTGGGGGTACCACTCTTAATTTTCATCTGATTTTTCAAAGGGTTTAGAGATGTTGAGGACCCACTCCCAACATCACATGGATCCCTAAGCATTTTGGGGCTCAGAATTGAATAATTTTTAAGACAATGAGAATTCTTCTTTATTGCCATCTTATAGACTTTAAGATTTATTTTGTGTTTGATTTGGGATTACAAATGTACTATCCTGATTGAAAATTGCAGTTAAATTCTGTAAAACAGTAGAAGGTTAATTTTGATTATGAGAAATTTGTATTGAAAATAAAAATGTCAATATTTTGTCATGTAAATTGTTTACCTCTTGCTGTTAAAAATAACTTCAAAAAATTTAATCATGTGTTTAGAATCTGTCAGACATGTTTTTAGACTTCACCAACATCTGACGATGTAACTAAGGTTCAACAATGGAGCCCCCCACAAAAAATCCCTCTTGATTAATTAAAAGAAAATTGGATCATAATGAAAGACAATTATTACAAAGATTAAAATTGGAGTCTGAGACTTCCTACACTCCTTGCTGGAGGCCTTGAGAAGATGTGGGCTCTTCGGGAAATTAGTCTGAGGATCAGGCTAATTTTTAATCTGTAAAGCTATTTTTTCAGCTTATTCTACATGAAATTCTGATAGAGGGGAAAGAAATGGAGACAACAAAATGTTGTCAGGCTTTCCCATATTATTAAGCATTTTCCAGGGGCTTGGAGCCAACTGAAAAAAAGATAGAGAGGAATCTGTCTTCAGAATCTGGTCATTCTTTCTGAGATTTTGCTTCTGTAATAAGTACAGTCCTTCTGATGTATGTATTCAGGTAAGAGTGAAATCTTTTCATGTTCACTGAGAGCATTTCTTTTTTCTTTGGACTACTTCTAGAGTTTCTCTACATTCTTTCTTAACCTTGTGTTCGATGCACCAGGTTTCAGCATTCTGCTTTAAGATAAAGAAATGAAAAGAAAATATCCTAGATATAGTAAGTAAAGCAAGTATTTTAGTCTGAGTTTCCTGTGATATCTGATGAGATTAGAAACTTTAGATAAAAGTGCAAACTTGATTGTAAAAGTAATTACCTCCTAAGTAATTTGATATAAGTGTGAAAGAAATGAGAAAGAAAATTCTTAGTTATTATTTGAACATACAGTATTAGTAGGGAGGAGAAAGGGTGGTATTTATATATATTTTTTGTGTGACACTTAGAAATTAGAAAGCATGAACCTTCATAACCACTCTAAAATCTTACTAAAGGAATCACATATTTGCTCACATCTCATATAAAATGACAATTTCCTTGACTCTTTGTATATAAACTGAATCCTTTTTTCATTTTATAAAAATGACCAGGAGGGGCCAGAGATAGCACAGTGATATTTGCCTTGCAAGCAGCCTATCCAGGACCTTAGGTGGTTGGTTTGAATCCCTGTGTCTCATATGGTTCACCGTGCCTGCCAGGAGCGATTTCTGAGCAGATAACCAGGAGTAACCTCTGAGCACTGCCTGATATGGCCCAAAAACCACACACACAAAAATAGTGACCAGGAAAAGACCTCAGTGGAAAAGAAAAAGGACAATCTGACTTCAACTGAATTTACTTTATTCAGTATTCATGAAATATATACAACAAACAGGGGTATAATGGAAGACTATGTGATAGAAGGTATAATTCTAAACTAGAAAACTTTTGTTCAAGATTTTCTTAGTCTCACAAAGACATTGATTGTTGATTAATAGTTTAGAGAAAGTTACAGTAGAAAAACTGAGCAGAGAGAGGAAGTTGTTATTGGAAGGACTTCACAGAAATTATCATTTATCTGATCCTTGGTAACAAATACTACATAAAGGAGAAAGATGCTTGCCCGAAGAAGCAGCAAAGACAAAGTTTGTAGGACATGGAGATTCATAATGCATTTGGAAACTTTCTAATGACCCAGAAAGAATTATTTAACTTGTTGGGTTCATGCTAGCAGCCCAGTGAGACCATCTGGCAATGCAAGTCACAAAGCAGGTTTTATATGCTTAGCTAGCTAAGGGTACAAGATTCCACCTGAGAAAAGACTTTCAGTCAAAGACCCAGAGTCATTTTCCACTCAGGTTATGTAGCCATCACATCCATGAATCAGAGCTAAATGTACAGCCCCAGGAAGCAGATAAAAAGAATACACCATTCAAATGCAACAAGGTACATAATTCTGATGTTACAAGGCTGATCTGTTAAGGCCTATCCTGAGTTCAGGGACATGGGTGCCGTGTTCCAGGTCATGTGTCTCCCCTTGTCTCTCTTATCTGAAGGCCGCATTCCCACAAGCTAAAAGGGGGATTATACAGAAGCAGTTTAGCGAAAGCAGAAACTTTTGTTGGGAAAGAGGGGATCTCAGAATTCTTCAAACTTAAAAGCCTCCAGAATCAGGGCAATCATTAGATTGTGTGAAGAATGAGCTATTGTTGAGTTCACTTTTTTGAAGAACTAGAAATAGGAAGTTTTACATGAACTTTCCTAATTCTTTACACAATGACTGTCCATGTACATGCATGCATCCATATGTAATCTCAGGTCTTAGGAAAATCACACAGTGTGATAATTTCATGTATGCCTCATGTTGTGACTTTTGGAGAAGTGTTTGTAGTGTAATAGGGAAAATTCATTACAACTCTGAAGGGTTCCTAAGCCTCAAGTTAATATCAAAGTAGTGTCACCAAATGATCATATCTAGAAAAGGTGAAGTGGAACTCATATTTTAAGACTATGATAAACAGAATCCTTGCAAATAATTTTAGAAAGACAAAAGTGAAGGATTTAAAGTAGAGGAATATTTAAGAGTCATTGAGGGCAATATCCAAAAGAACATTAAGACTAATTAGCTATTATGTGATGACAAGAGTAAGGATAAATTAGAGATTCCATTTTAGTGGAGAGGAAGTGACACTTGAGAGAAAACAGAAGAAGGGTGGATTTATGATAAGCTAGAGAAGTTAACATCTGGAGTCAAAGAGGTTTTAGACATGTGTAGAGATGAAAGCATGAATGAGACCTGGAACATGAATCTTGGGCTCATACTCACAGTTTGCTGACTAATTGGATGAGCTAAATTAGGCAATTGTTCAAAGATTCACTTTCTTCATCTGTGAGGTGAGTTTTCTAAGAGCATTTACCTTATTGGATTCATGACAGATTTAAAGGATTAAGACATTTGAACTATGTGAAGTAATTGTCCTGTAAAAGAAATGGTAAATGTTTATTATTACTATCTTGATTTTGTACTAAGAGTTAGAGAATTAAAGTTTCTGAAACTGTTTGGTAAAATATAGTACTGATACTAAGTCTAATGAAGGAGTCCTTAGAAAGGGGAATTCTATAGGGTCATTTGTAGAGTCTGAAGACTACACAGAAAAACTAAATTATCATCCTTTGAGAGCCAGTCCTGCAATTTTTAGTCTGATGGTTTGAACCTAAGATGAAAGAAACTAGGCAAGCATTGGAACCCCTGGCTAGCTATGCTTTAGGAGGCACCAAGGATACTTTCTATACATTATGGTGAAGTTTTGCTTGCTTGCTAAAAGTAGTCTGTGAACTGACAGAAGTGAAGTTTTTGGCAGTACTACAGTCTATCTGACCCCCCAAAAGCTCAGTTATTTGTTAAGATTGGGTGTCATTCTCCTCAAAAACTTTCCCTCTGGGTCTGTTACAATGGGGACTGAAATTCAATATGTTGTCTCCCAAAAGGTTGCAAAAGATCACCCAGATGGCCCCTTCCAGCAATTCTAACTATGCTTTGCCTCCAATTCCATTGAATCATAGGATTGGGTTACAGGCATTTCACACACCACCCAATGGCCCACAGGTGTGGAATAAAGTTCCACACCTTGGAAATATATTTTCATTTATAGTGTATTACCTGTTATTTCTTGGTGAAAACAATCCATATCTCCAATCTGTTTGGGAAGTATTTCTTTGTCCCTTGTGAAAATTTAGTTTATTAGACTCTTAAGTTGGTTTCTAGATGAATTAATCCAAGTTTACGTGCAGATTGGTTGTGTTGATTAGAAAAGTTACAAAATTTTTCTTATTTGGCAATACTCAACATATTTTAATTCATTAACTCTAAATTAATGATTTAAAGGCATGCTTCATAAAACTAAGGAACATAAAAGCTAGCAATATCCACTAAGGTATTATGTTTGTAACTTCCTTGATCATTGAGTTGTATAGTCTGTGGCACCAGCATATAGTTTGGTGAAAGTAAAATGAAAGCAGAAATGGTTTGGTCCCACATTCTCATTTAATTAATATGGTAACCTCCATATCTTTCCTTGAAAGATAATTTAATTTCTATTTATGTCAATTCATCTTGTAAATACCCTCTTTACATATTTACATTAAAATTCAAAACTCACGGGGACAGGGTAAAAAAATCAATATCCATGCCTTTATTAAATCGATAAAAAGTTTGTAATAGTTTCCCTGCACCAACCAGATAAAATTTAAAACCTTACACCTCAGAACAAGTTAGAATATACTCATTATCCATGTCTTTGTTACTCAAAAATCCCTTGTCTTCTTATTCCAGGTGGTGCATATTTGAGACAAAAGTGAACTTAAATGAGAGGCCTTTTATTTTCTTTTACTTATTAGTGTGTTTAGGTTATTCCTTTAATTTTTGGTTCTATATTTCCTCCTGTGTAAAACTAGAAAATGGAGCTCTTCTGTGTTCTGGACTTGGTGTGATGTCTAGGGAGTTAAAATATTTATCCTTGTCCTATAAACAGTAAAACATGATGGCAACTGAGTCACCGTTTTCAAATATTCCTTAGTAAAGTCTCATTGCAATCTTGTCATAATTCACACATCCTCTAAGTTTCTCCATTGCTGCAGACAACTTGCGTCCCTAAGCAAAACCTTAGTGGGTCAGATAGTCCTCACTGGAAGAAAAGCGGGTACACGAGGCAGATGAATATGAAATACAAAATAAATGAGACCACACAAAATGCATTGTATAAGGACCCACATCCATGAGACGAGAGATACATTTTACGGTTCAGCTGATGACATTTTAAGTACAATTCTGGTATGCAAGGTGTCTTCAGGGAAAATAAAGGGTAGAGGATTGTTAGGAGGGACAGCACAATGGTACTGGACCCTATAATCTACATGTCAAATAACTACCTGATGTAGGTAAGAAAGAGCCCTGCTAGAGGTAATGTGAAACATGAGCTGGAGATGTTTTTTTGAGTAAGCAAAAAACAGGTTTTTCAAGAAACAGGAGGAAAGAACCCGGCTTTAGCAAGAAACTGTTCTTGCAGTAGCGGAAAATGGATTTTAGGGGAGATGGAAATTATTGTTTACTACTATGTAGCTAGACTCAGAAAAACAAGCTGCTGGCACCAGGTTTTACTTGGAGTAAACTAGCCAGCGGGGAGCTTTAGGCTGGCTTTCTTTGGTACTGAAATTTCTTTATGAGTGCAGGATAACTAAGGCCGAATTTCTGTAGTTGCCAAAGAGACAAAATCAAATAAATAAAAGTAAAGAGATATATAATGTCACAACCATGTCAGAATTATAGCCTGTAATCCACAAAAGGGTCAATGATTAACTTCTCTAATGGGCCTTTTGGTTGAAATAATTCTTAGGAGGAAAATTAGGCACTGCACCAGGAAAGCCAAAAGCCACGTCTGGTGTGTGCTTCCTTGATAATGGAGACATGCATCCTGCATGCTTCTACACTCCAGCACCATCTTTATCTTTATATATGAATTATGTCTTGTAACCTGAGAATTACCTGTGTACAAGGGAAGCAATGGGTATAGAAAGAGATGCACCAGCTCAGTGATTTCATGAAGCTTCTGAAGGTAGATTGTGAAGAGAGATGGCAAACAAGTATCAGGAATTTTAAAATCCAGTTATAATGGTGCCATATATCTAAAATCATAATTGGTTTTAATTGTGGCTTAAGGAAGTACTTCTGAAAAGAGGTGCTTACCAACCTGAATATGGTGGGTGATAGCAAATGGAAACAGATATATTCTTTCAGAACTTCTCTGAGTCTAGGGAAAAGCTTAAGTACAATATAAATTCTACATTGCCGATGGGAATTATATTTTAGTTTTTACTTGTTCAAACTGTTAAGAGAATTTATAATCCTGTATACAAATTCCTTGCATAATCTCATACACAGTCTTCTTCCATGCAAACTAATGTATGTGAATATGAATTTGCCTATGTTTTTATTGTTTTTATTTCAGGGAAGGAGAGTTGTGACAGAAAGGTAAAATTTGGAAAACCAGGCAGAATTAACCAAACATTATTATACTACTGCTTGTAGGCATACACCGGTATTTCAGAGTTACAACTGAAAACAACCTTCTAAAACTTCTTGAGTGTATTCCATTCATATTAGGACTGTTATTTGAGGGAGAAAATTAATGTCAAGGTGATTCATCAAAGCATGGCTTTACACCCCAGATTTTCTTCCTTTTCTGGAAATGATAAAACAAAAGAAACAAGTAAATAAATCAAGTTTTGATCTTCAGGGACATGACCAATAAGCAGCTAGTCTATGTATATTGTTAACTCTAAAACTAGCTGTTATTGGTTATAAGCTATCAAAGAATGGCACTGAGCAATGCCCTCGCATTAGTGTGCTGCAGACATTTTATTTTTCTGAAATACCACATTTTTATTTAAGAAACAGTTTCATCTTCTGATAAAGGCAAAAGATCCACAGCTTCTTTGCTCTTTGAATACTGTGGTCTGGTGTCAGGATTGAAATGGAAGTATTTCTGAACTTGGACTTCTAAAAGTCATGGATTTCCAGGTAGAAACAGTAAGACTGCCCTTGAAATTAATTACATATATGCACTGTGTCTATGGGAAATAGCCTATCTCTGTCGTAGAATGGGAGACAAAATAGTTGCTTGTGCAATGTCCTTCATGTCTTCAGGTTTTCTCCTTCTCAAATAAAATCTGGACTTTCCAGACCAGTTAGATAGAAAGCAATTGCAGACAAATTGCTGCTTATGAACTTTCTGTGGTGTCCCAAGTACATTACAGTATACCAAGGAGGTACCCAATAAATACTTAGTCAGCAGATGGATGGATGCTAATAGGGAGACTTTGCTTCATGCCTTTAAAAGAAAAGTGTTTTCCTCCTAGAATCTAGCTTGTCTATTTCTGCATTTATTGGAATCTAAACGTGAACATACTTGGTGGTTCAGAACCTTCTTAATTTCCTCATTTGAGGGAGGAGGGGAAGATTCCTGAGGAAAGAAAGACTTTTGAAATTTCTAATTTTCTTCATTTGAAGGAGTAGAGGATAAGTTCTGAGTCTTCTGCAGACCTGATTAAGAGTTTGGTAAGGCATCTTGGAAAGAGACCAACCTACATGGCCCACTCTGTGCACCTAGTGGATTTTAGGCTGGTAACTTAGCAGTGACTTTCTACTCTTTCTACTTTTGTCACAATTATATTCAGTCAACATTCACAGAACCCGGGGACACAGATGAGTAGAGGTGATCTATGTCCTCTAAGGGTGTAGAATGTAGTCATACTCAGAGTCACACTTAGGCACATGTGACCATTACATAGGACTCCATGAGTTGTTAACCCGAGTCACCCAAGAGGGTTTAGGAGAAAATCAGGAAATACATAGCCTGGCTCTTCAGGCCTGGTTGGATGCTTAGACTGGCAGTGTTAGTAGCCTGGTCAGTGCCAGGGTTGAACTCTTGTGCTCTCCTCTTTGAGTTCTCTCACTATCCCACACTAAGAATAATTTCTTTCCTATTCTGGCTTTGGCTGCTGTTATAACAAATCTCCAGAACATTGACGGGTTAAAACAGATGTTCATTTTATCATGGCTCGAAACCAAGAATCAGAAATTGATGTGTTGGCATCAAATATGGCCTGACCGTATTTCTACATAAGGTTCCAGGGAAGGATCACTTTTTAACTCTTCCAATTTCTGGGTCTCTTGGCTGCCTTGACTTGCAGCCACACCATACTTGTATTCTCTACCACTGTTTCTGTGTGTCTTTTATCTGGTGTCTGTTTTACATACTTTCTGCTCCTTTCTTAGGACACTTATCTTTGGTCATTAAAACCAATCAGGTCATAGTGTATATTCTTTCTTCTGGGAGCCTTTAATTAATAATATATGCAAAGACCCTTGGTTTAAATTAGATCATATGCACAGATTGTTGGGGTTAGGATGTAGGATTCTCTCTTATTTTTTTGGTGGTGGTTGCCTTACCATCTACTTTCAGTGCAATGTCTTACTCCATATGGCAGTTCTTGTGCTTTTAACATTTTTGTAATATGTTAGATTTACTTTGGATTAAAGTATGCAAAGTGTTTCCTTGGGTGTGTTACCTAACTTCCCTCTGGTCCACTTTTCTATCAAAATGTTATTTATAAAATGCATCTAACATAATTATGTTAAAGATGAAACGAGGCATTTAGAAACCAGAGCTCTTTTTTCAGCTCAATAAACATTCCCACAGATATCCTTGGGTCTGGAATCTGTAATAGGAAAGGCAGGGTGGCATCAGCTTTTCAGTATATAAGAAGAAAGTCTTCAATTTTCATGAGTGTGTTTAATTATAGATGACTATTATCTCATTGCATATAGTATAGTTTCTTTATCCAGTCATCTGGTCTTGGACACTTGGATATTCAGGTTTAAACTATTGTGAATAGAGTTGCAATGAACATGGGCATGCAAATATCTTTTCTGAAGAGAAACCTGGGGCCCTTTGGAGTAGATTTCCAAAAAGCAGAATTGCTCGTGGTCATCTGGGTGCACAATTCTTAGGGTTGTTAGAAGTGTCTGTTTTGCTTTGCTAAGGAGTTGCACCAGTCAACATTTCTCCACTGAGAGTTCCTTTTCCTCCATATTCCTTCCAACACTGGATGGTTTTTCCCCCCTTTTGAAAGTCATGCAATTTTCCACCACATGTATATATAGAACCGGAGTGTACCAAGTTGAGTGGTGTGAGCCTAAAGAAGAGAGACAAATACAGCAAGATATTTTTATATGTGGTATATATGATACATAGTAAAGTGATAGCATTGCCTAAGGTAATAAAATCCAGAACTAAGCTTAGAATAGCAGGAGGTGGGCCGGGCGGTGGCACTGGAGGTAAGGTGCCTGCCTTGCCTGCGCTAGCCTAGGGCAGACCGCGGTTCGATCCCCCGTGCCCCATATGGTCCCCCAAGCCATGAGCGACTTCTGAGCGCATAACCAGGAGTGACCCCTGAGCGTCACCGGGTGTGGCCCCAAAAACCAAAAAAAAAAAAAAAAGAATAGCAGGAGGTGTAGATGGGGAAAGTGATATGGGAAAGGGAAGTGGGCACTGATGGAAGATGGAGACTCTGGACCATGTACCCATAAATCCTAACAATATTAATAAATCTTGGTCCTTACAATTTTTTCTTTAGAGAAAAAGAAAATTATTCTAATGTATATACAGAAATAAAAACCTAAAATT
Organism: Crocidura indochinensis; assembly: GCA_004027635.1. Classification (NCBI taxonomy): domain Eukaryota; kingdom Metazoa; phylum Chordata; class Mammalia; order Eulipotyphla; family Soricidae; genus Crocidura; species Crocidura indochinensis. The sequence goes on along the minus strand of PVKC010001215.1, from coordinate 43,117 downwards.
AAGATGGCTGACTTCGTCTTAGTCTTGAAGGTTGGCTTCCTCTTGGTCTTCTGCTTTAATTTCCTCCACTGAGGTATCCTTCCTTCAGGGGCTTTGCAATGAACTGATAGACAATGTGAAATTCTTGCACTAGGATGCATGAGCACTGTTAACATTGAACCCTAGTTACTTTCTTTGTAAACAATGATTGAAGTGACTCCATCAAATGCAGCTAGATGGGTAAGGAACTCTGTTTCCTTTCTAACACAATCTAACTCCCAAGGGGAGGAAGGAGACTTGCTAGCATGAGTCAAAGCAGCATTTCCAAGGGAAAGTGGATATACCAGTTTCCTCTCTGAGACTGCTAAAAGAAAGAGACTCTTTCATTGGAAGTTTCATTACTTTCCAGTGAGAATGAGTCTTCTCTCCTTTGCTCACCTCTGTTCTCTTCTCCACTTCTCTTCTTTGCTCTTCTCTGTTCAAGGAGACTTTGTAGGTAGTTAAGCAATTTTAAATCTGCTTTTTTCTTCAAGGAAAATGTGCTCTCAAATGTCAAGGTATGTTTTTAAACCTTTCATGTCTTTCTTTTTTTTTATTTTATTTATTTATTTATTTTATTTTTTTTGGTTTTTGGGTCACACCCGGCAGTGTTCAGGGGTAACTCCTGACTCCATGCTCAGAAATTGCTCCTGGCAAGCACGGGGGACCATATGGGGCACCGGGATTCGAACCGATGACCTTTTGCATGAAAGGCAAACGCCTTACCTCCATGCTATCTCCCGGGCCCCTCATGTCTTTCTTTTTATTTACATAGAAATGGTCTCTCTTACAAAACATGTCACTCCAATGAAAATGCTCACAAACTAAGGAAAAATGGTTCTTATTTAGAGAGGATGGTATGGTCTACAATCTTAACAGTGATTCCCAAGTTGGGTAATATCACACTTTGTAGGGGAGTGGGGCTGCAATGACCTAGGGTGATCTTGAGTACAATTGTGGGGTGCTTTATATTATTTGATTAAAGAAGATAGATTTCCAAAGGGGGACTGCATATTTTTGTTTGCTTTTTCTTCTGAAAAGAGTAATTGGTTAAGGAAGTGGCAGATAACTTCCAACACATCTCGGCACACAAAATGAGGAGCAGTGTATTTTTTATTTGCTTGAGGACCAGATGGTGGACATTTGAGGCTTCTGAAGGGAGCCTGGAGTTTGGATATAGGGCTAGAGTTCAAAATAAACATTATTCTTTAAACCACACAAATACAAAAAGAGATCATAATATGTCTGTTGTCTACTTTAGGGTTGAATACCAACAATCAGTACAGCATAACACCAGCACCAGATCCATAACTGTAGCAATCACTAACCTTCCACACTACCTGGGAGAAATGACAAATGAAGTGAAGTGATGACAAGTTCTGGACTATCCTGGAAAGCTCTCTGTCTGCAATACAAGAACTGCAAGTTATTTTAGGCCACATGACTGCAAGATATGGGAAAGCACCATAACTGCAAAGTGCCACCTCTTAGAAATGTAGTGTGGTCCTAATGAGCACAAGTGCAAGTATATCAACTAAAGAGAATGATTCAAGGGGAGACTATGGTTGGGTGTGCAAGCAGAGCAACCTGATGTACAAACCCTTGCCCAGGGAGCACTCCAAATAAATACATTAGCATCAGGCTGTCAGGATGGCTGGATGGTTGAAGTGTGTAAATGCCACAGTCAAGAAAATTTGCAAACTCTGGTCAACACAACAGCAATAATAGGGAAAAAGACAAAATGGTAATCAAGCTATTGGGCCAGGAACTCACAGCCCACCTTTTTGAGGTGCTAGTTGTCCCTAGACTAAATCAGTAGCATCACTGTCACTTATTGTAGCTATGAACTCTCAGGGTCTGCCACAATCCTAATGTTCCAGAATATGTATTTGTGTAGATTGTCAGATGATGTGTGGCCCTATTAATCTTTGAAAAACACTGACTGGTGTAGAAGAAGAGACCTGGGGTGAACCTAATAGTTCCCAGGTCTTGTTTGTGTCTTCATATAAGGAACTCTTCTTGATGAGGGGTAAGATTTGATTAATTTTATCAGTAGAATATGCCAAAAGTAAAGGAATTTTGAAGAATATAATTAATGTTAACCTTGACACAAAAGACTAGCTGGTGGACCTACATTGAGCTGATTGACTCATTATTCCTGTATATGGCCCACTAAGGAGGTTGATGGGCTTGCCACATTACTTGTGTTCTTAGAAATTCATCAGAGTATGATAACATAAAGCTATTATTTATTAATCAACTTCATGTGCCACTTTATACAAGTCTATGCCAGTGTGTCACATATCATTTAACATGTAGATGACTCACATAGCTTTAAAAACATTTCTGCCCTAGTATTGGAAGTCTCTGGATTATCTAATATACAAAAGATCCCCAAAGAAAGATAATTTGATGAGGTAGAAATTCTTTACTTAGTAATTAAGAGGCATGTTTGAAAGCTATATGAATGAGAACTGTTGTTGATATCAAGTACCAAAAAATGGCCTTCAACCAACAGCTACAAAAAAAGTGAGGCATTTCTTCAATTGAAAGGTGATTTCTGTCAACCTCTGAATGATCATAAATGCAAAATCTTTCCCAGTTAAATCTCAGGATGAGACTGACACTTTCTTTTATTAAATTTCCTTATTTTAAAAACTGTGGTTTGCAGAGTTACTCATAATACAATTATTTCTGGCATTCATTTTCCCAAAACAAATCCCACTATGAAGTAACATTCCCTTCACCATTGTCCCCAGTTTTTAAACGGCCCTGAAGCCTGCTCCTTGTCAGATATGAATAATGAGCTGAATATTGCTTGGTACAACTAAATGGTAATATAATTAAAAAAAACTTCCTTAAAAATTTTGTGAAAAGGGTTCTATTTCAAAAAAAGGTTATATGTCATTGTCTGAAATTGTACTAAACTTTTTTCTAGTTGAACACTCTCTTTTTATTTTATTTATTATGTTTATGTGGCTTCTGTGATAATCTAACATCAGATTTGGAGTATTTCTACTGGGATGTCAGTATTAAAATTATGGGTTTGTCTCATGACTGCATAAGCTACTACACAGTCCAAGACTTTGAGGATCTGTAGAGCTGGGCCAAAAAGCTCTCATGGTAACAACAGTGGTTCATGGTTGTGCCTGCTGAAATTTCTAGAAATACAGATATATAGAGGAGGTGGTTTTCTGTAGCTCCAAATATTTCCTGGAGATGTCAGCCACAAAACCGGCATGCCTGAAACATTTTTTTTTTGGTGATGGTTAGGAGTCTTTACAGAAATTACTGGAAAAACAGTGAAGCTGGGCCATTGGTATATTGGCTATGTCTGTATATGTGTAGATGCTAGTGCAGGGTGGGGAACTTTTCTTGTACCCATCTCTAGAATCCCCAATCTTATCAGCTGCAAACCTGGCATACCCAAGCGTTCTTGATGCTAATTTTGTCTCTTTTGAGAGTTAGAAGAGTCTATGGCACTATGTTTCAGGGGTAGACATAGTAGTTGGCTGTGGTTGTGGGTGTGACTTCAGGAACTTCTGGGACTAGAGAAGCATGGAGGGAAGGCAGTTGGACATTCTGTGCCACTATTTAAGGCCCCGAGAAAAGAACAAGTCCAAATTTAAGGTTGGATATTAATCCCAGAGTTGAATATCAACATAAACTAAATGTGTGTTGCTTTATTTTATTCAGATCATTGGCTGATCAAACCTTGGTTTGTACATGCACAGGGTGTGCTCTACCTCTGAACTCCTGCTCTAGTGCCTTTTGTTTTGTTTCAAGCTGTTAAACTTGCAGTCATTTGTTACACAGCAATAGGTTGTTTATGCATTTAGTGAATTTTTTATACTTAGCTTGCTTAGAGAAAAAAAAACTTGCAGTCATTTGTTACACAGCAATAGGTTGTTTATGCATTTAGTGAATTTTTACACTTAGCTTGTTTAGTCTTTTCAGATTCACATTATGCATAAAGTAGTATAAACAATGTCTTTGCAGATTAATATTATGCATAAAACGGTAGAACATGGTAACATATTATGTAAAAAATGGTATAACATGCTCAAAACCCACAATTATTTTAGACTATAACTGATGCGGAGAATGATGATTCCTGCCTTTTGAAAAGTGGCCCCTCCCCTGCCCTTTCGCCTATGGTACTGAAATGAGTGGGAAGAGTGGATGATGGACAAGGAAAGATTTAGTTTGTATCTTATGTGTAAGAACTTCTAAAGCATATGTATCTTAATGACTAAGGAAGGATTTAGGTTGTATCTTATGTATATGATTTTCCATAGTATGTACTGAATATCTTAGAATTTTCTGACGTAAAAATGCAAGCAAATGCCACTGTAATCTATGTTACTTCCTGAATTCGTTTTACTCAATATAAGAGACAACTTATGGTTGCCATTCAAAGTGGAAGTATGATCTTAATTTTACAGAGAGATGGGTGGAATGGTAGAGAAAATGTTTTTTTTTCTATCATAAAAAAATACATGACTTAGAACGATTTTGGTTCAGGCCCAGATTATCACATCCCTATTTGCTTAATGGCCCATGACTGGTTCAGGAAGAGGATGGCTGACCTCTTGTTAATTGGGCTATACGCCAGAGAAAATTCCAGTGCTTCTTTCTTCCCAGTCATCTAACTACTCCTTTAGTAAGGCACACATTATTTTCCTTGACAGAAATGTGTCAAAAGTTGCAAAATATTTCTTCTTGACTAGACATGATCACCTGCAGGTGTGGATAAAAGACTCCTTGGAGCATTCTTGGAGCATTCTTGGATAAAAGACTCTTGGAGCATTCTTGATTTTGTGGCAACAAGTTTTTTTGGGTGATGTATGTTACCATTTTTTCTGACACTTCTTTTTATGTCCCTGTGTCAAACTTCATGTGCAATGCCATATCAAGCACTCCCTCTCAGAGTTTCCTGTCATTCTTTGTCATCACTTTCTTTTTCTTCCTGGAATGACCCTGTCTGTTGTCTCTCAAATTCTGTTCAAATATTTCTTTTAATTAAAATGCCCTTTTAGAAGACTTTTCAACCTGGCAGCTGCCTGTCATATTGCCCTTTATTTTGAAGCACGATTCATATGCTCAGTATTACTTTTTATGTTATTCAGGCAAAGATACTCACTTTGATTCTTGTCAGATTCCAAGAATGGGGCAACTCTAGAATTGAACTTTTATTGGTCACCTCCTACAGGAGCTGACCACATTCCTGTAACTTGTCCTTTCCATAAATTTTTTTACTAAGCCCTACAGGATGAGATAAAGAACAATTTGATCTTTCTCAGTACATATTTTACTTTCCATTCTTTTATCAACCAAGGATATAAGATTTGTTACTAATGTAAATATATTTGTCTCCTTAGTCTGCTAAGAAAGTGGCTGATCTATGAGAATTTGAGAATTATATGCATCCTTATATATCCTTCATAATAGGAGATTATGTGTTTATTATTCATTAACATCTTCAAAGCTTTCAGTAATTACATGTTTATTCCAGTTGAGTATACCTTAGTTGATAAACAGAACTGCACAGATTTAAATAGTCCAACCTGACATTCTAATGTCCTCTAACCATAAGATGTCAATACCACTAACTTATTTTTTATTGTGGTAATAAGATAAGACAAGTCTAAAAGACATGACTGAGAAATAGTGAAAATGGTGAGACAAGTTTTTATTTAGAAAGTTTTTTTCCTTTAGGAACCCAAGTCATTTCAATAATTCCAGTAGAATACAGAAATGATGATGGTAAGATGCAAATGATAATGAGAGTGGCATAAAACTCAGTAGACATCTGAGATTCTTTAAGTTAGCTTGATTGCATTTTATTGACTACATAAGGAAGCAAATGCAAGTCACAAATCTTTAAGAATCTTTCAAATACAAACATTACTATAGAAACATAAAGGTATTTTTAGAAAATAGATTTTCCTTCAGACAGACTTTACAGTGATTATTTTAATCATGTCTTGACCCACTTGTATAAGAATTGCAGCTATGGGACCATATTTAAATCAAATTACATTTGTTTCTTTTGTAACCCCTTATATGCAATTTATATGGTGGCATAATTGTTGGAAGAAGGAACCCCAAGCAGTAATCAGGCAACCCAGGGTTTCAAAACAAGAGCTTAAGGATCCAATGATTCTTTGGCCTCTTCAATTCTATGAAGATATTCTGACCACAGGAACAAAGGTGACAACATCTGGTGGTACTTGGGGATATTCCAGGGTTAAACTTTGGTATGCTTGGGGGAAGTAGTAATTAAAATAAGAAATTGAACTCTAAACACTCTACTATCTCCTGGCACCAGTGGCAGAGACTCATAAAAAGAATAAAGTGGTACATATGTATACACACATATGGATTCTGTAGTCACTAGAATAGAGTATAGTTCACATACTCATGGAACTGCATTTAGGAAAATAATCCACCTCTGCTCCAGAGACTTCTCAATATCTTGAACCAGCAACCAAAGGATTAACTGTTGACTTCTAGTGGCACCTTCAGGACCCAACTCAGCACCCATATTCCTCCACATTCAATATTTTGAAAGCTACCCATAGATGATGAAGTTGCTAAAAAGGTACTGGTGATGCTAATGAAGTTTCAATAACTCCAGGAAGATGTGATTTTCTTTGGACAGATTATAATATGACTTTCCTTGTCCTGCTGCATTGGGTCATGTTATATCATTATCTCAAACTTTGTGGTAATTAACCTACCACTGCTCTTTAAAGTTGCAACCTAGGAAGCTAATGAATCTGACATTTGGACATGCATCCTAATTAAGCTGCTAAAATACAGGAAAGAGAGATAGAAAAGGAGTGTCTTTTCACATAATTTAGAGCAGAAGTCGGAGGAGATTATGTTACACTTGTTTTGAGCATATAGGGGGAAAAATAAACGTTTGATTCTCTCAAGAAGACAAACCACCTGTGAATATAGTTAAAGGAAATTTATAAATTATTTGTATAGGGGACCGGGCGGTGGCGCTGGAGGTAAGGTGCCTGTCTTGCCTACTATAGTCTAGGATGGACCATGGTTCGATTCCCCGGTTTCCCATATGGTCCCCCAAGCCAGGAGCAACTTCTGAGCGCATAGCCAGGAATAACCCCTGAGCGTCACTGGGTGTGGCCCAGAAACCAAAAAAAAAATTATTTGTATAAGAACTGAAGTTCTTACTGAAGTTGGCATGCTTCTAAATAAACCAGGCTTCTCTTTCTGCCACTATGTTGATAGGACAAAGGAAAAACAACATTTTGTGTTGTAAAGGTGACCTTCATTTTTCATCATGATCTAAGTGTCTCCCATGTCAAGACTAGGTTTTATGGAATAATGCTGAAGACTGAAGTTTCATATGCTATTATCTGTCTCGATCAGTTCAGAAATGTTTCTTGGTCAAGAGACATGACACATGTGTTAAGATTCTTACCTTTGAATGTATCTAACTTTAGTTCAATCCCTGGCATGACATAGTCCACTGAGCACAATCAAGAGTGATCCGAGAGCACCAGGAGTAATCCTGGAGCACCCGTGCAAGAAAGAAAAGAAATGCCATTTGGAGATAATTTTATATCTACCTCTGTATCATATATCATTAAATTTATTATTTTCCCCTTAAATTTCCAGGTCATTCCTAAACCTTATTTTCTGATTAATTTTTTTTAGCATGTTATGACAGACCACATCAACATGATGCATTTTGATAACCTCTTATTTTGTCCTTTCCCAGACCCACTTGTGCTCTGATTTAGCACTGGATGCAATTTTTACTTCTTTCCATAACTCTTCTACATTATCTTTCTAGAATATTAATCCACAAAAGAAGCAACATTCCAACCACTTTTTAATATACTTTTAAAACTCTATTATTCTGGTCTCTTCCTTTTGTGCAGTCCTCATTTCACACTCTACTTTTGATCACTTTACACTTGCGATACATATTCATGGAAGTAAATGCATTCCTAGAAAGTACATAACAACACACCAATACACATATTAGTCGCTCTTTGGTGATGTCAGCTTTCTTTGTATGAAGACCAAAGAAAATTGTGTAGCTTTAGGCATTTTCATTCTTGTTTGGTTTACCCTAAGTACCCAACCACCATACCAGGGAAGCCTTTGCCCCAGGGACTGGAAATGCAATGTCGCATCCAGCTAAGAATTTGTCACATGATGCAGGTGTCTTGACTTTCCACTTCATCTTGGTGATTAGACAGCAGCAGTTCTGTATTTTCTGCCCCTATAAAATTCCAAGCAAGAGCATCCCAGATGATGCTGGTAAATGCATAGAAATCCTTTCCAGGCAGTAAAGGAACTTTACTTTTTAACAGGGTAAAGATCTTTAATAATACTTTTGAGAGCTTTAAGAACTAAATCCTCAGAACCCTCTCAAGTAGATTTCCACAAATCTTGAAATGTCTTAGCACTCTATGGATGCCAGTCAAAATGCAGGAACCACCTTTAGCAGCATTTAATGTAAAAATTTATTACTATTACTAGATTTGGCAATCTAACCCAGTACCAATTCTTCTTTACCCAATTCAATTCTTCTTTACCCAAGGAAGAAAAGAAGCTTTTCTAAAAAGCCTACCTATTATTCCCATAATAATTCAGAGATTGTTTCCATTAGATTAATAGAAGAATTAGATTTTAGATGAATAAAGTCTACTTATTAAAATGTAAAATATCCCCATCATCAGCTAAGCAACATTTAGCTCCAGCACATACCAAACTTTTTATAAATTATGCAGCTCAAACACAAAACCAGTGTTAAAGAAAAATAAAATTTGGATTTCAGAAAAAAAACTTTCCAAGTCAAATGCAAATTAAAATAGGCTTTGAGTAGAAGAGAGCATTGTGTTTTTATTACTCATGAAGAAAAAGGAACCAAAGGGTTTGGATAATTCCTACTTTTCTATTTAAAATCACAGCCAGTCACATTGTCTGCATAGCTGCAGATCAAATGTAGTGCCTCCCTGGAAAGGAAATAGTTTCTCTGACAACTTAGTCAACTTGGTCTCAGACTGGGGTCTTTTCTAATTCAAAAAGGCAAATTACTGCACCCATCAGTGTGTGTGTGTGTGTGTGTGTGTGTGTGTGTGTGTGTGTGTGTGTGTGTGTGTGTGTGTGTGTGTGTGTGTGTAAAATAAGTAACTTCTTTTAAACCTAGAAGTGGTTCACCGTATTCCAAGCTGAAACCCTGAAGAGATTCTGGAAGAAAAGGAATTCCATAGAGGTTTGCTGCATGAGAGACAAAGGGTAAAACTGGATGATTTGCCTGGTGAATCAACAGATTCTCAGCAATATCATTTATCGGAGCATTATGTATGCTTCAGATTTGCATCATTAATAAATGAATCTGTGTGTGCTACATTAAGCTGACCACTAGAGGTATCTAATATATCTAATAGTGTTGATGTCATTAATAAAATAGGGTTGCATGGATTTTGAGAACATGAATTTTGTAATTACAGATAGCTGGGGGTTGGACTTCACATACTGAAGCCACCTCAATTGTTTACATACTTAATAAGTATATTTCTTTTTGTTGTTGTTGTTGTTGTTGTTATTTTGGGTCACACACTGTGTGCTCAGAAATTGCTCCTGGCTTGGGAGACTGTATGGGATGCCGAGGGATAGAACCTAGGCTAGCGCCAGCAAGGCAGATGCCTTACCGCTCCGTGCCACTGCTCCTCCCCTTAATAAGTATATTTCTTAAACTTCTATAGTATGGAAAATTTCAAACGAAGTAGAGAAGTAACATAATAATTTCTTCTTAGTGAAAATGACTCAGGTTTAAAAATAATAAATGAATTTCCGAGCTTGTATCATTTACATAGATAGTACACATAAAAATTTATATCATAGGTTATGTTGAATAAATTGAGACAAACTCATTAATAAACATTTCAGTTTGGTCCATCATTTTAAAAGATAAGTACTTCATTTTTAATATAGCCATAAAATCAGGATCCCATCTAAGAAATAAATAATATTTCCTTAACATCAGAATCAGTAAAGGCTCAAATTCTACCAACTGACTTTTAAAATTTTTCTCTTAGGAGCATTACACAGTAATGCTCAAGTTCTGTTTGTAGCTCAGGGCTCAGGGACCACTCCTGGTTTTGTTTGGAGCAACAGGCAGCCCCTGGTAACAAATCCAAGCCTCTTGCCTGTAAAGATATATGCTCTAAATTCTCTCAGCCCACCCCCTAAGTGACCTATTTTCAACTTCATAAAATAGAAGAATTGTATTCCGGGCATGGTTTCCAGAGTTAATTCCTCCTTAGCCATGGCTTTTGCTAGATGACTGTGCTGGATTGTCCATTTGGCAACGGAGTTGATACAGTTTTGTTTAGAGCTCAAGTTATTTCCTACTGTGAGTTAAGGGGAAAGATATGGACCCTAAAATCCCACTTTTATCCGTGTGGCACTGAAACAGTGGTAGTTACTAAGAATGGGCAAAGAGAAAGTTTTGTCTTTCCCTTTCAGAAAACTAGAGGATGCAGAAGAGTTCAGGATGCTGGCTATCACTAGTAAACTGGGATTTGGTTTTGCTTCCAGTTGCCCAAATCCCTTCTCCCCTGTATTCTAAAACACAGGTGTGAGAATAGAGGAAGAGACTAGAATATGTTTGTCATTCCACTTTTCTTTCCCAATCAATCCTGTTCCCACTGAGAAGTGAGATAACTGGGTCATAGAGAAAGGTGGGAGTGGCCACATCTGGTAGTGCTCAGAGGTTACTCCTGGATCTGTGCTCAGGAATCATTCCTGGTGGGCTTGGGGTACCATTTGGGTTCGATATTGAACTCAGGTTGGTTGCATGCAAGGCTTACCCACTGGGCTATTGCTCCTGTGTCAGGAAATCTTATTTTTACAGTTTTTCAAGAATCTTCATGCAGATTTCCATAATGACTGCACTGATATATTACATTATATATTACATTATATATGTCACTAATAATGGTATATGTACCATTATATATATATCACTTAAATATACCATTAATAATATATCAGGGTTCTCTTCTATTCTAACAGTTGTTTCTTTTTTTTTTTTTTTTTGGTTTTTGGTTTTTGGGTCACACCTGGCAGTGTTCAGGGGTTACTCCTGGCTCCATGCTCAGAAATTGCTCCTGGCAGGCATGGGGGACCATATAAGGCACCGGGATTCGAACCGATGACCTTTTGCATGAAAGGCAATGCCTTACCTCCATGCTATCTCCCGAGCCCCTAACATTTGTTTCTTACCTTTTGAATTGTAGCCATTTCAAATGTGAGATAACATACTATTGTAGTTTCTCTTGCATTTTTTTAATACGAGATGAGCACTGTTTCATGTCTTATTCTCTATGTACCTTTTAGAATATAGTCTTTAGCAAAATATTTTTTTTGTGCACCCCGTTTGAGTGTTATGCATTTTTATGGGGGTCTTCCGGTGGAGATCAGAAGGCCTGCTAAACAAATTCTAAAAGAGCTGTAACACTAGTGTTATGCATTTTTAATCTTAACTCCTTATTAATATAATGAGCCAATTTATTAAATAACTTTTTGTTTGTTTTTTGGGTCACAGGCGGCAGAGCTCAGGGGTTGTGCCTGGCTCTATGCTCAGAAATCGCTCCTAGCAGGCTCGGGGGACCATATGGGATGTCAGGATTCAAACCGCCAACCTTCTGCATGCAAGGCAAATACACTACCTCTCTACTATCTCTCCGGCTCCTTTTTAACTTTTTTTTTTTTTATTAAATAACTTTCTATTTGAATAAAAATTTCTTTTGCAATAAAAAGGCTTCTAAGGGGCCAGAATATGAGTGTGGTGGATAGGATGCTTGCTTTGTACATAGCTTCCCAGAAGGTCCCTTAGGCCCTGCCAGGAGTGATCCCTGACTGCAAAGCCAGGAGTAACAACTGTGCATCACTGGTTGTGGCCCCCAAATCAAAAACAGCAATGCAAAACAAACAGACAAACAAATAACCTAATAAAAACAAATCCCTTCAAATGCAAAGACTAAGTCTGATGCAATTCAACTTATTTGTTTATTTTTTAATTTTTCTTGCCATTGCAGCCAAGTCTATAGGCACATCTCTAAGGACAATGCCCTGTATCATAGTCTTATTCAGGTCTTATACAGTCACTAATCCCATTTGAAATAGTTTGTACATATTGTATTAAATAGTGCTCTAATTGTGTTCTTGGTAATGTAACTTGTCTGTATTTCCCAACACCATTTATGGAAGTGACTTTTCTGTATCTGTTATAGGCTCTTTTCATTGTCATCTATCTATCTATCTATCTATCTATCTATCTATCTATCTATCTATCTATCTATCCATCTATCTATCTATCTCAATTCTATTTCATTTTTGTATGTATTCTGTATTGTGTTATTTTGATTATTATTGCTTTTCAGTAAAATCAGAAATAGGGTACCCCTGAATTTGAGGTCTTGGGAGTGTTTATACTATTTCTAGTTCCAAATACATTTTTTATTTTATTTTTTACTTCAATTTCTGTGAAGAATCTAAGTATTTGATAAGTGATTGCATTGAATCTATATGTTGCTTTAGGGACTCTACTCATGTTAATGCATACAATTAAAAAACCATGAAAACAGGGCTGGAGAGATAGCATAGAGATAAGGCATTTGCCTTTTACGCAGAAGGTCATCTGTTCTAGTCATATGGTTCCCCGTGCCTGCCAGGAGCAATTTCTGAGCATAGAGCCAGGAGTAACCCCTGAGCACTGCCGGGTGTGACCAAAAACCACACACACAGAAAAAAAAAAAAAAACAACATGTAAAGACCCAAGCCCATGGCAGTGGTGTCCTAGGAGGGGAAGGTTAATTGTCTCAATTAATTGTCTTAATCTTAATATTTAGGACCAGGGAATCACAAATAACAACTTTTCTTCAGCCGTTGCCTATAGCTTCTCATTCAGAGCAGAGCTCTGCACACCAGTTTTTAAGTAAGTAAATGATAATTCAGCTCACAGTGGAGATCAATCTATGTTTAAACAACTACTATGAAAAGCAACAAAATGTTATCTAGCATTTTTTTTTCTAAAAACCTGATTTCCCAAAATTTCTTCTGTGGACTCCAGTTATGGAGAAACACATGGAACTATAATTCCCCATTCACATAACAGAACCTTGAAGAAAAAAACAGTTAATGATTCCAATTCTTTTTCTGTGCTATTATTAATCTATCATATAGCATTAACTTAAAAGAATGAGAAACAACTTAAAAGGGAAATACAGCTGTTATCCTAATTGTGTGAGGATTATCATTCAATATATAAATTGTTTAATATTTTATAAAATGTAATTTATAGATATATTTATTATATAATATATTATAATACTATATATTTTATATATAATATATTATATATTATATGTAATAAATATATAATATATTTAATATAAATATGTGTTTATAAAATTATTAATGTACACATATTATAAATATATATTATATATTAAATATAAATATATTTAAAAATTGTCATAGAACCCTGCCCATAAAAATCCATTTACCTATTTGTTTTTAATCACTTTTCCACCTACTAGATAGACTATTACCATATACAGCAGTTGGATATTATAAAGTTAATTTCAAGAAAATTCCAATTAAAATATAGTTTCTTGTAAAAGAAACACACCCAACTTTATTGATGGTCTGAAAGAAATGTTATGAAATCCTTAGTTATTCTCTATAGATCCTTAAACACATCTCCTTCCATTTATTCACATAGATTGGAGTTATATGATCTTGATTGATAGATTCAGTTTGGCTGAAGGACTGAGTCATTCATTTTCAAATTATTGTCTCCTGAGTTCATGACGTACTTACTTACAAGTTGTAAACAGCTAAATCAGTTGCTTTGTTTAGTTCCTAAATCACTTCCCTATTTTTAGCTCATTACCCTATTTGAAAAGAATAAACAACCTTTGATTTCCAGGACATGTGACAGATGTAGACAGGGTGCCAGCACATAGGCCCAATGTCGCTGCATATCATTCCTGAAATGCAATAATGAATTGTATGTATAACATCTAATTCAACAAATAGTTGTTTTTCTGAGATTCAATCTCATCTAATAATTTTCCTTTAAATTAACTGAGTTAGTTTGAAGTGCTTGCCTTTCATGATGAGTAGCTCTGTGGGGACCTCCCCACTTCTTGCCCACTGACCTCTGCTCTGTAACTCGAAGCTTCCTGCAATTGGTTCCATTGCAGCATGACCTGCGAATTCCTGCTGTGTGCCCTTACAAATGAAGCCACAGTGCCTTGCTATACTTAATGTCATTCCTAGTCAGTGTGCCAGGAAAAATGATTGACTCGTGGAAGGATGGCTCATATTAAAAGTGAGGGAGAAGATTGAAAATTTATTCAACAGTCTCTTATTAAAGCACATCAAAATGGGTGATACTGTGCATTCGTGTACTCCCTGATCAAGATCTAATGAACCAACACATATCCCATAGCTTGTGTTTTTCTTTTTTTTTTCTTTTTTGGTTTTTGAGTCACAACCGGTGACGCTCAGGGGTCATCAGGCTATGCGCTCAAAAGTCGCTCTTGGCTTGGGGGACCATATGGGGAACCGGGGGATCAAACTGAGGTCCGTCCTAGGCTAGCACAGGCAAGGCAGGCACCTTACCTCCAGCGCCACCGTCCGGCCCCAGCTTGTGTTTTTCAATGGAATATTTCCATGCCCTTACAAAGCAATTATTCTTGTAAACCAACTTCTTTTTATTTATTACCAAGTTATTTTTGGATTAAAAGAGTGGCTCTAAATTATGTATGATATTTGTACCCTGGAAACATTAGGTGATAACTGTAGACAATTCTGGTTGTCCTAGATGGAAGGTTCCCACTAGCAACTACTGAAATAATCCAATAATGCTGCTAAAAACCTTACAGTAAGCTCCCAACCCTCTGTTTGTAATATGTGACCCCAAATGTCAATAGTGTTAAACTATAGAAACTCAGAGTCAAAGGATTTATTTCTACCTGATTTCAGTCTTCTGCTTTAAGCTTCAATATTGGTTTTAGGTAAATTTCTTGAGTTAGAAATGACTAAAAACAAGTACAGAATTGTTATCTTTCAAAATTTCCTCAACTACATCTCAGATAAACCTTCATTACACGTATAAGGAGTAGAATACATATTACTAGTGGGTTACCAGGCATGATTGGTTCTCTATGTTTAGCTTCCTTAATGAGAAGATACTGTATAGGAGTGTTCATTTTTCTATTGCTGCCATAACAAATTACAACAAACGTCATGGTTTGAAACAATTCAAATTTATCCTCTTACGGTCTGCTGATCAGAAATCTGAGATGAATCTCACTTGAAAGGGTGTGATGGGTCTCAGATGAATTTACCCTACTTATCATATCTCTAGGGTAATATTCATTTCCCTGCCATTTCCAGCTTCTATAGACTGCCCACATTCCTTTGTAGGTACTCACTTTCCTCACTGCAAAGCCAGCACTGTTGTATCTCTGCAACTATTCTCTGGTCATCTTATCTGCCTCTGAATGCAATCAGAAAACCTCTCTGCTCTTAAAAACTGATGCGTTCACATCAGATCTACCTGTGTAATCCAGGATAATTTTTCATCAAACAGTCCTACTCAGTTAAGCAAAGTCCCTTATGTCACGGTAAATAAAAATCTAATTCACTTGTTCCAGAAATTAGGGTATAGACATTTTTGAAAGACATTATACACATCATCACAGAATAATAACTAATCTGGCCCCATATAGCTTCCCTTGGGTTACTATCCCACAAAGTTGGTAAATCTGCTCTCAGTCATCCTAGTAAGAGCTTGGGAACCACTGGAGGAAATGGCATTAATGCTGATGGGTATACGGAGAAACCACAGAGATGGAAGCGACTAGAAATATTGAACTCCTCCTTCCTGCTTGACTGTCACAGTCTACCCAGTGGTTTTTTCCTGACTGAAGGCTTCACAAAGCCTGCCAGAAATTCTGCATAGAAAGAACATTATAGTCCTGATCTACACCCTGATTTTCCAAGTTGTAGGTCTGTTCTCAAAGGAAAGAATCTCCAAAGAGGACAGTGAAGTCACGATATTTTATTTAGAAAATGAGAAGGAAGAGAAAGAAAAGGGTAACGTATTATAGAGTGAATGTGAACATATAGAGTGAATATGGGTTTGTTTAGAGTTCTAAAAAAGGAGTAACACCTCAAGTGGGATATAGGTGATACCAAGAAATTGAGTGCATGTCGTCAATTAAAGGAAAAAGGTGGTGCACACATAACATACAGGTGTGGGCAACTTCTAGGCATGATGTAAAATGTGTGCCACTTGTTCCTTCAAAGTTCGTGTTTTAGGGTTTTCCAAGATGACCCACCTAGGGGCTGGAGAGATAGCATGGAAGTAGAATATTTGCCTTGCATATTGAAGCACAGTGATTTGAATCTCGGTATCCTATATGGTCCCCTGAGCTTGCCAAGAGTGATTTCTGAGTGTAGAGCCAGGAGTAACCCCTGAGCACTGCCGGGTGTGACCCAAAAACCAAAAACCAAAAAAAAAAAAAAAAAAAAAAGATGATGACCCACCCACCTCAGGACTGTTGCTTTTAGGTATCAGACTGTTGAATTGGCCCTTGATGGATTCTTCATGTGTTTAGTTGTTTCAGCAGAGAGCTTTAAAAGAGCAAGTGGAGCCTTCATTTCTCTCTGTCTCTCTATCTCTGTACATGTGTCTTTCTCTTCCCCTCACCCTCTCCCAGAACTCGGATCTTTTAGACCTAAACTATAAGGCTTGATGTTATATGGAGCTTGTACAACGTTGAGTCCAGGGTTAACCCTTAGGTCTGGGCAAATGGCCTGGGGTAGAGAACCTGATATAAAATTGACTTGCTTTGTAAGGAGAACCAGAAGGGCCAGAACCTGTTTTTTATTTTTAATTAAATTACTTTCAGAATAGTGATAATTGGGAGCTCTTTAGTCATGATCATTTCCAGTTACAGAAAGCTCTTAAATCACAAGATTTTGCAATGGTTATATTTTTATTTTGGAGGACTTGACTGGGTTGGCTGATGGAAACCACCAGGACTTTGAGGGAAGAGCCCGACTTCTCTGTCCCTATTTTCCTCCTGAAAAAGTTCAGCCTCTTCTGGACTATTATGGTAACCAGGTTGAAGGATGGCTCTGCTATTTGGAATCTGTGACTCTGCAGAGGACTGTGGGATTTCTGAGCATACCACTGTTAGGTTACACCTTATTTTACCTAAAACAAAGTTTTATCCCTGGTTTCTTTGTATCTGTTTACAACTTGGTTTCACCCAAAACAAAGATTGTCTTACTTGTAAACCTGGGTGGGTTTACTGCCCCACCCAAGGGTGAGCTCTATACTCAATAAAAACTGTAGTTCTGGCAGGCATCGTGTCCATACTAGGTAGAAGACTGCAGACTACATGTGTTTCACCCTTAGCCTGGTCTAGATTATTTCTTGTGTGACCCTGATTCAGATTCTTTTGCTTGGGCTTGGAGATATGGCATGTAGGGTGATTTTACATACCACAACAAGCTGTAAGTGAACACTGCAATTGAAGTGTAATCCCCACTAAGCCCTAGAACCAGAATGCCCTTGAGCACTGCTACTTGATGATCAAGACTCTTGCCAGAGACAGAAGCTTCAGAACCAAATGTGTGAAGCCAAGAAGGAACATAAGTGAGCATGCATGACCCCTGGCCATTGCAGCAACAGAACAAAGGATATGGATGGGAAATATAAAATAAGTAGCCAGTGGTTAAAAAAATTTTATAATATAATTGTCTTTCAGCAAACTATCAACTACATCAATGAACAGGGAATCAAGGGAGACAAATTCTAGATATATAGATATATTTCTTTGACTCTAATCTATGCATGTGCTGTCTATCCTATACAAAGTGAAATGGAAATGAATTCCACCTTAGTAGCTTTGCTGGCAGAATCAAAGGACACCACTCTTCAGTGTGAAGTCAGACAAGGGTTTGAACAAAGTGAGTAGTGGGATGATTTATCTTTGGTTGTTTCCTCTGCCTCATTACCTCCTTCAGTATCTCAGTTGCAGGCTTATGGCTCTAAAGAGTCCTCTTGCCTGCCCTAAAGCCTCCTAGATTCAGACACTCCCCACACCCTTCCCAGTCAAATGTTAATGCTGTGTGTGTGCTAGAGTTTTTCTTGATTCATTTGCCCCCAGTCAACAGCAGCTGCCTTTTCCCCAAAGTTGTACATGTAGCTTTCTTGGGCACATTGGCAGGTGGACGATGACAGAAATACTCTGGCTTAAAAATGTCAACCCAAAAGGCCACCTCAAGGATATAGAATTCACCTGCCAGAACATTTGATACTCACGTCAGGAAAAGGCAACAACTGAGAAAAGCCCTGTTAAAAGTACTTCCTCACATACTAGGAAAAGGCTATCTGGAACTGAAAATCACTTCGATGTCTATTTTTCTTCCAAGGATGAAGAAAAGAATGCTATCTTACCTTACCTCTAGCACCCCTGTTCATTTCTTCTTCCCAAGTTTTGATAGGTGTAGAAGTGTTTTCTTGTTAAGTTCTGTCAGTACCTTGTATGTGTCCCTCCAATTCAGTTTTTTCCAAAACTGACCACAGTTCAACTTCACCTATTCTTTCTGATCAGTCTCATATGTTTTGTTGTTGTTGTTGTTGTTGTTGTTTAGTTGTTGTTGGTTTTTTCCTACTCAGCAATGCTCAGGGATTATTTTCATACTCTAAACTCAGGAATCACTGCTGGCAGTGCTCAGAGGATCATATGGATTGCCTGGGATAAAACCTAGTTCAGCAAATGCAAGGCAAATCCCCACCCCCACTGTGCTATTGCTCCAGTCCAGTCTCATCCATTTTTAACTCAGAATTCTCCATCTTTATCTATACCACTTTTTTAACTTTTAGATACAGCTGCAGTGTCTCTAGTTTGCTTCCTTACACATATTGCCTTCAATTTATTCACACAGTTTCTATATGTGCATTCTGATCTATGACTATGGATGGCTTCTTGTGATGGGCAATTTTCTTGACTCTATTGCCTGAATATGAAACCCTTAAAAAGTATTTTATGTCTTCTGGGTAGATCCAGATTTTAGTAGTAATTGGCATGTTGAGATGCATTACTGATTAGTCATATATCTGTTGAATGGCATCTTGGTTGTTTCTAGAGTCTGGGTATAAATAGTGCTGTAATGAATATAGGTATGAGGAAGGGATTTTTGAATTGTATTTTTGTGTTTCTAGGATATATCCCTAGGAGTGGTATAGCTGGATCATATGGAAGCTCAATTTACAGTTTTTTGAGGCATCTCCATACTGTTTTCCATAAAGACTGGCTGTACTAGACTGCATTCGCACCAGCAGTGAATCAGAGTTCCTTTATCTCCACATCCCCACCAGCACTGATTGTTCTTGTTCTTTGTGTGCCAGTCTCTGGGGTGTGAGATGGTACCTCATTGTTATTTTGTTTTGCATATCCCTGGTGATTAGTGATGTGGAGCATGTTTTCATGTGCCTTTAGGTCATTTGTATTGCTTCTTTGAGGAAATGTCTGTTCATTAATTCTCTCCATTTTTGAATGGGGCTATATGTTTTTTTCTTACTAAGTTCTGTCAGTACCTTATATATTTTTGATATTAGCTCCTTGACTAATGGGTGTTGGGGTGAATAGTTTCTCCCATTCTGTGGGTGACTTTTGTATTCTAGGCACTATTTCCTTCTCAGTTTATCTCTGCTTTTACTTGTTTGAAGAGTGATGTTTCCTCCTTAAAGATGCCTTTAGTCTCAATGTCATGGAGTGTTTTACCTATGTGTTGTTCTATATACCTTATGATTTCAGGCCTGATATCAAGGTCTTTTATCCATTTTGATTTGAATGTACATGATGTTAGATGGGGGTCTGAGTTAGTTTGCTTTTTTGCAAGTGGCTAACCAGTTGTGCCAACACCACTTAATGAAGAGGCTTTCCTTGCTCCATTTTGGATTTCTTGGCTCTTTATCAAATATTAGATTATTGTATGTCTGGGAAACATTCTATGAAAACTCAAGTCTATTCCACTGATCTGAGGCTCTGTCTTTATTCCAATACCATCCTTTTTTGATAACTATTGCTTTGTAATACAGTTTACAGTTGGGCAAGTAATGCCTCTGATATTCCTTTTCCCAAGGACTGTTTTAGCTATTCATTTGTGTTTATTGTTCCAAATGAATTTCAGGAGTGTTTGATCCATTTCTTTGAAGAATGTCATGGGTATCTTTAAAGGGATTGCATTAAATCTGTACAATGCTTTGGGGGAGTATTACCATTTTAATGGTATTCATTCTGCCAATCCCTGAGCAGGTTATGTGCCTTCATTTCCTTGTGTCCTCTCTTGTTTCTTGAAGTAGGCTTTTGTAGTTTTCTTTGTATAGATCCTTCACCTCTTTCGTTAAATTGACTCCAAGATATTTGAGTTTGTGGGGCACTAAAGTGAATGGGATTGCTTTTCTAATGTCCATTTCTTTTCTATCATTATTCATGTATATGCAGGCCATTAACTTTAGCGTGTTAATTTTGTAGCCTATCATGTTGCTATTTGAATATGTTTCTAGAAAATTTTTTGGCAGTGCTTTTAGGGTTTTCTACATGTGATCTGCAAACAGTGAGACCTTGACTTACCTATCTGGATGCACTATTGATTAAATATAAAATACATTGTCCTAGTGTGAGGGGTCAGGCTTTTCTCAGATTGGGTTGGTACCTATAGCCCTTCAGTAGTGGGTTTGAAGGTTGCAGGTTAAAGGCAGAGAAATCCACAAGCAGTCAGATGAAGTTTCAGGAGACAGTTTTATTACATGGCCCTAACCACCATGTGCATTTCTCCACATGGCTTCTAAGCTAAGCAGCCTCTTTACTGCTTCCCTTCAAGACCCCTTGCTCTTAGTCTCCTTCCCCTTCTCCCTGAGTCAAGGTTTATATTCCCAATCATAGGCCCCTCCCAACTGTTGGTGGATCTGACCATACAGGTGATATTAGCATATGGAATTGGGAGAGGGGTAACATTTCCCAGTTCTTTGTCTTGAGAGAGAGAGAGAGAGAGAGAGAGAGAGAGAGAGAGAGAGAGAGAGAGAGAGAGAGAGAAAAGTTACCACTTTTGATTTTCTGTTTTCTGCCAAAGGCAAGAACTCTAAAATAACCCAAAGCAACAAAGTTTAAAAATACATATTAAAGTACCAGCCTTTTCCATAAACAGTAGAACATTTTTGCAGATAGCTCTTGTAGTTTGAAAATTCTTAGCACTACTACATCAAGCACTGTTATAAGCCTAGAACATCCTGGTTTCTGTCCATAAGCTTCTCTAAAAAATTACAGAACATTTATGCAGAAAATACTGTTTGAAAATAGGCTGCTACAATAAGCTACATAATAAACCATCATAGTAATTGGGAAACATTAAACAGCAAGACAATGAACAATGCAAATAGGGTTAAGAGATTAACCTGAAACACAGATCAGATGCAGGAGGTTTTTAAAACCTGTTGGGCTTCGCTGGGCTTCTGTTCTTTCATCTCATTTTTTCTTATGTTCAAACACCTGAGAGTTGTGGGTGACTGCCAAGGGTTCACTGGCTGGTGCATGGGCTTCAGCTCTGGGGAACCATGAGCCCCTTGGGCAGTCCCAGGCTAGAGCCTTCACCTATTGGCAGATCATGCAGCAGCATGGCTGCTGATGCCACACCTCTGGGAGCTTAAAGCAGTGAAGTTGTTTGGGCCAGACTCTGAGTTGGAAATTGTTGGTCATCATCCTGCTGCCACTCTGGCATCAATGAAGTCTTTTTTCTGGCAATTTTTCCCCAATCAATGTCCTGTATAAATTTAGGCAAATTCGGAAAATGTGGTCCTAAGAAAAATCACCTTTTGTAGGGGAAAGGCCGAGGTGCTAGGCCTCTGGGTGGGTGTTCCAAGCTTTCAGCACCTCCTTTCATTACTCGTTTTCCCGTTTGAAGGGATCTCCACCATGTTCAGATCACGTGCCATGTGGTCCAACCCTTTGGACTCCATTTTTAGTGCAGCTCAAGAAAGCCAATTGACACTCACCTTCAATGATGTCTTCTCTGGTTCTCAAGTCCTTTTCTCATACTGGTCACCACTTGTTGATTAAATATAAAATCCAGAGTCCTACCTAGTGTGGTGGGCTGAGGCCTTTCTCTGCTCCACCCGGTGCCTGCAGCCCCTTTGGGGGCAGGTCTGAAGGTTGCAGCGTAACATTGTACAAGAACCCAAGTCACTTAGCTTTTTGCCAACACAAGTGTTTTAGTGTGCCAGTGGTGTTCATAGACTCTCCTTAAAAATTTCTTTCCTAGGCTTCCCTGTTTACACTGGTGAAGGATGTTGTACACTATATGACTGAAACTCAATCATGAACAACATTGTAACTGTGGGGGAAAAATCAACTGCATTGTGAACAACCTTGTAAGCCATGATGTTTAAGTAAATTAATTTTTAAAAATAAAAAGAAGGCAAAGAAAAAATGAACTATAAAGCATTGGAAATTAAATCCTTGGTGAGACAGAGAAAGAAATGTTCGTTGTGAGATAAGGAAGGTAGGGAACCTGGTTAGATAAAACAGCTGAACCCTTTACCTACTACACACTCATTCAGCTCAGAGGGTCACCAACTCCAGCTGTTTCAGCTTTGCCAGCCTTGCCCTCCAAATGAGACACGTGCCTTCTATTTACTCTAATTTGAGCCAGATGTGTGCCGCTGAGAGCCTCACTTATCGCCAAGGACTCCGAGTGCTGAGTTCCTACCACCCACCCACATCTGTGGCTCTTGAAGCCACACACAAATGAAAAACAAACACACCACTGGCACTTTAGGAAACTGGGGAGATTTAACCAGGATGAACAAGAGCAGTGGTGTGTGGAGATGGTGCCGTGGACTTCCTGAGCTTCCAAAGGTCAGGGCCTAAATTCATCCACCAGAGATCATTTTGTATTTCCTATTTGAGGTCTTTGGTTGATGGGATACAGTAGATTCTCAAATATGATGTTTGAAGATAATTTCTCAGAAATCTTAATGAGAACAAAAGAATGACTCCTATATAGTCCACTGAGATGTTTTCCCCTTGTCTGAGTAGATTTTTCTGTGAGGATCCAGTTTCTGCTTCCCAAAAAAGGAGTTATATGTGTATTTCATTGGCCTTGCCCTTAGTTTAAATGAGAGTGTGTGTGTGGCCTTGCAGTGTAAAAAATGTCTGGTCTAGGGTGGGACACTGCCTGAAGTTCTGGGATTCCAGGATATCACCTCCTTGAACTGAACTCAGTAGCTTAGAAAACAATTTAATGAAATGATTATGTAGTATTCAAAGTGTATCTTGTCTATATTTAGAAATTTGGGGCCAAAACTATGTTATAGGAACTTAATTAGTGTTGATATCAGTTGTCTATGGTAACATTGATTTGAGTTCATGCTATTTGGCTTAAAGAAACCATTTCCAGTAACCTAATGATAGTGTTGGGGGAATTTTTATTTCTGAGATTGGATTGAATTTCCAAGACTGAAGAACAAGGCAGAAAACTCAAGGTTAATAACTAACAACCACCTATTAATTTATGGACCAAAGGCTAGTTGAGTCTCAGGGGTTATCAGCAAGATAACTATTGTACAGTGTATGACTTTTAAGGAAAACAAACTATTTCACAGGCACAGACAAAGCTATTTTATTGTAGGATTTTTTTCTAACATAACCAAGTGGGTTAGCAATAGTAGATTGAGAAATAGACAATAAAACCTTTATCCAGTAAAATACTATTTGCAGAAGGTTAAAGTGACACAGCTAAGCCAACAGATGCTGGGAGGAATCCCTGAGAAAACAGAAGCTTGGTATATTATGTGGGTCTTGGTTCAATAAACGGGATGTTTTTTGAGTCACACAATTCACTTAAAAGCTTAGGAGGTTCAGAATCTGTTTGCAGACACACAATTTAGTAAAGACCAAGCAAGTTGGTCAAGTCTGAGGCTGAGAACTTAGATTCCAGTCAGTGGGCCCCAGAGTGATAGCACAGTGATATGTTGAAGACTTTCCATCTGGCCTCTGTCACAGCTGATAGTTGAGAACCTCTTCTCATCTCTCCCATGGCCCTAGTGAGCAGACCAGTGACTAGCTCTTTACCCTGGGTCCAGTGATTTCCTTTTCAGATAGAATTCAGTGTTAAAAAGCTACAAATTCCTCTTATCTTATCTCTTGCTCCTCTTTTAGCTTCAGTTCCAACTTTATCCCAGGGTTAGAAAAATTAGTATCCCTAAGCCTGCAAGTAAAAACATGCACTTGAGTCTGAGATGGGGTCAATTACTGGTTGGTAAAAAGGGTCTTTCATAGCAAGGGTTTTATGTCTATCCTCTGTTTCCATTTGGACTAGCATGCATATGAGCTCTTAAAAAATTTGGATCCTGGGCCGGGTGGTAGCGCTGCAGGTAAGATGCCTGCCTTACCACGCTAGCCTTGGACAGACCACGGTTCGATCCCCCGGTTCCCATATGGTCCCCCAGGCCAGGGGCGACTTCTGAGCTCATAGCCAGGAGTAACCCCTGAGCGTCACTGGGTGTGACCCAAAAACCAAAAAAAAAAAAAAAATTGGATCCTAGCAAGAGTACAGTGGGGTAGAGTGCCTGCCTTGCATGCAACCAACCCAGATTTCATCCCCAGCACCTCTCAGACCTGTCAGACATAAGTCTTGAGCGCTGCTGGATGTGCCCACCACCCCTCGAAACAGAGCAAAACAAAACATAAATAGAAATTACTTAGAAAAAGACTGAAAGTAGAAACCTTTATCCTTAGTTTTTTTTTTTTTTCCTGGACGGTTTCCAAGTATTCTAGATTTCTTTCTTTTATTACCTGTAATCCCAGATGGAAGAGGCGATTTCTTCTGACTTCTTAGAATGAAGAGCAGCTGACTCCCATTTATTATTATACAGCCCAGCACATTTTATTCATAGAAATGTGATTCATAGTACCTTATTTCTAGGTATTGGTTTCTATACAAGTAACACAAGTCTTTCACTTTCAAGTAACAGAAATCAAGTTCAATATACTCTGTGGTAGTATATTGCATATGAAGCAGAATGATGTTTGTGGTAACACAGCTCAAATCCATCAAAATCTCTCCCTCTTTTTCTTTCTTTCATTGTTATGTCACACCCAATGATGCCCAAGGTTTACCCCTGGATCTGCACTCTGGAGTTACTCCAGGCAGTGCCTAGGGAGAGAATACTGGATGTCAGGAATTGAACCTGGATCAAATTCATGCAAGGCAGTGTCCTACTCACCCTAGAGTTCTATCTATAATCCTAGTGAGTCTCTAATTTTTTAATATACAAATTTATCTTAAATACAATAGCTTATGTATCTTAAATACAATAAATCTCAATAGCTTAGAATTTATACTTAGTTGAGCTCTCAAGTGTTTTGAGGGCACTCAACTTAAATTTGGGTCATCCTTGAAATATGGTAATGAAACTGAAGATAGTGAATGTCAATTTAAGATATAAGGCAATGTCTAGGTAAGAGATAAGCTCTGTTGACCAACTTTTTAATTTGTTCATTTTGGGGTTTTATCTGGTGATGCTCAGGTAACTTCTGGCTCTACACTAAGGAATTACAGTGCTCGGGGCCCGGGAGATAGCATGGAGGTAACACATTTGCCTTTCATGCTAAAGGTCATCGGTTCGAATCCTGGTGCCCCATATGGTCCCCTGTGCCTGCCAGGAGCAATTTCTGAGCATGGAGTCAGGAGTAACCCCTGAGCACTGCTGGATGTGACCCAAAAACCACACACACACACACACAAAAAAGAATTACAGTGCTCAGGGGAACATATAAAATGCTGAGGGTAAAACTCAGCTCTATGCAAGGCAAGCACCCTATCTGTTGTTCTGCCTTTCCACCACTCCATCAAAATATCTGAGGTTAGAGCTTAGCCAGGTGAGTGATGTAATGACCACTTCCTTTCTCCAGCCTCTACTCCTCTCTTGATCTTGTCTTCATTTTCAGACTTCTTATCCTCTTTTCTGGCATTTATAGACTCAGATTTTTGGTGTTCTCTGAGGAGAGAGAAGTCCCCTTTCTAAATGGAAGTGTTCTATTTCTGCTAGTAGGTCTGGATGAGATGTGTGTGCGTCCTGGACAGATCACTGTCAATTGCAGGTCACTCACTGAGTCAGGCCTCAACTCAGCCTGGTCAATTCTCAAACACTTTCAAGATACGGGTTTTGAGAAAAAAATGATTTTTCAAGAAAAAATGCTTTTATAACTAGAATAAGAAATAAAGGCTTCTGGGCACAGAACATCAGAGATAACTGATGAAACATTAAAGAGACAGAAAGCTACTTATAGAATAAGGAGTAGTTTTTTAGAGAAGGAAATCAAACATCCCAGTAGGCTAAATTTTTGAAAGACCAAGAAAACAAGGAGGAGAAAATTAGAGCTATTTACTATAAATTTGACATCATCTATACATCACTTGAGGCAGTATTCAAAAACATTTTTAGCCATGTTTCAAGCATGTATTGTATTTTGCCATATAATTTTCTTCTCTCTTTTAAGACCTCTGAGCAAAGATACTTTACTGAGGTATCTGGATATTATATTTTTGATAATTTGTGAAGGTCATCCTATGCTCATTCTGGCCCAGAAGGTGTTCCATTTTGTTCAAGAAACATATTTTACTTAGAAATAATAGTTAAGTCTTGAGAGAGAATAATTAGATTTGGGATAATGTACAAAATCCCCATTTTCAAGCAAAGGCCATTATCTCTACAGACTACTACCTTTCTAATAGTTTGCATATTTTTGCCTAATTTCTGAAAACTTTAGGGCCATTTGTAGTTTTAACTGTAGCAATGATTACACAAAGAAAGATTAGGTTTACAATTCTAACATATTAGAAGTAATTGAAAGTAGTTAATCCTGAAAACCAAGAGCAATGATTGTATAATGAAAACAGTAGAAAGCAGACCCCACCCCCACCCAGCAGCACATTGTAATACTAGGGGACTTAGGTAATGATCTAAAACTTGGGCTCCACCCCCAGTAATTGTGATATGATTCATCTGGAACTGGTTGGGCGTCACTTTTTTTGGGTGGAGAGGAAGTCTTTCTACTGCTCAAGAGGTTCAGGGATCCTACTAAAGATTGCTGGCCAATCTATCCAACAGTTCAAAACAAAAGCCTGGGAACCAAAGCTCTTCAGGCCCTGTTAGTGCTGGAGTTTACATGGGCCACACCTGGCAATGCTCATGTGCCTCTAGCAGGGGTCTCAAACTTGCGGCCCACAGGCCGCAAACGGCCCTCCATACAACATTTTGTGGCCCTGCCCTAGAGGAATCTTTTCTTGTTTTGTTTTAGTTGTTTGGGTCACACACCTCAATGTTTAAGGTTTACTACTGACTTTGCACTCAAGGATCACCCCGACTTTGCCTCCTGCGGCCCGCAGGTAAATTGAGTTTGAGACCCCTGCGAGCCTTCATTAATAAACAAGATTGAGTACATGTTAGCATGAACACTAACCACTGTACCATCTCCCAGTTCTGGGCATCATTGTTGAAGAGCTCATTGGGTGATTATAATGTGCTGCTGAATTTAAAAACCATGCTTCAAAGATCCAACAGGGATCATTCAGAGGAAGTCTGTGAACATTTGAACCACATTTATGTAGAGAATACATCTGTTTTTTCAACACACTTCTACAACTTGATTTACTACAGCCTGGTGAATACATAACCCAAATGCTCCTTTAAGGAAGTCAAAAGCATTAAGTTTGTTTTTTAGGTTGTTATAAGGAGCCAGGAGTAAATCCAACAATGTCTTTCTATATTTAATTGATAGAAGAGGAGGTGGCAGAGCAGGCCTAGGATTTGAGGTTAGAGTGTAATTGTTCAAAATCCTACTGCAAAGCCTCTCTCTAACACTGGGCCAATAGCTTCAAAGTCAAGTTTTCTGGAATTTATATATTTTAGAAGAGGGAATCAATGCTATCCTTCTGTTTTAAAAACTTTATGTAAGCACCATGGTTAAAGGGTTGTTCATAATAGAGTTGTTTTTTTCCCCCACAGTTATGAAACTGTTCATGATTGATTTTCATCTATACAATGCTCAACCAGTGCACATTTCTTGCCACCGATGACTCCAGTTTCACCACCACCACCTGCCTCTTGGGAAGACATTTTTCATCTCTCTCTCTCTCTCTCTCTCTCTCTCTCTCTCTCTCTCTGTTTCTCTTTCTTATCTTATGTCTCTTCCTTTTTGCTTCTTATTAACTCTTGCTTTTTAATATTGTAACTGAAGAAGCGTCATGCATTTTACTTCATCTTCTTTCAGTAATCAGTTCTTGTCCAGAGAAGAATTTACAAGTCTTATTGCCATAGAATTCCTTCTCTGCACTAAAGCATCTCTTCTGCACCTGGTCAAAGGAGCAACATTAGAACTGGGATAAGAAAATAATTAGAGAAAATAATTGATGTTCCTTTGACTCAGATGTGTCAGTTTCTTTATAATCTACTACCAATCACTACCTTTTTCAGAACCCCTTTATTTTGGTCCACACCTCTGTTACATTCCTGCATTGTTGTCCAAATTGTGTGGAGTATGTGTGCGTGTGTGCGTGTGTGTGTGTGCGCGCGCGCGTGTGTGTGTTTGTATGTGTGTGCCTTTTAGACTGGGGGGGTGTGTTTGCTGGTGGGTGTTGGCAATGGTTAGTTTCAATGGTAGTTGATAGGTTTATTTTTTTTTAATCTCATACCAGCTTCCTGAAAATTAGGTTGGGGAGAATATGTGTGGTTAATTGTTTGAATTTAGAATAATTCTGTAAGAAATGGGATTTAAAGGAGATAGTGAGGGGTATGTCAGAGCTGCCTTGAAAGAGGTTAGAGAGATGGATAGGCTAGCTACATAGAAACATCCTCCTCAGAGGCTGCCATCTTCCTGTCAAATCTAATTTTCTCAGTCTCTTGGTAGAAATCTCCTGCAAAACAGTCTGAAGATGAGGGATATTCAGATTACCAAATGTAGCGATTATTAGTGCTTCTTTACTACTGTTTTGTTAAACAAAAGGCTTGTTAGTGGCAATTGAGTTCCTGCATCAAAGTTCCATAGGATCTGACTGTTCAGAAAAGAAGATAAATAATCTTCTATAAAGATTATCAAATCTCTGAAAATTTGCTGGAGTCATTTTAGACATGAATTATGCCTTCCAGTTTCCTCTTAAAGAAACTTTACTTTCTTGCAATCTATTTTAGATTGGGTATTACTGACAAACCAACCATCTACACATAACAAAAAATCACTACTTCTGATGGTGCTGAGAACTGGCTAGGCTCAGCTAGTTAGTTTTCATTCAGTCTCACAAAGGATTACAGTTTGACATGACCAGGGCTGGGCCATTCCCAAACCCCACAATTTTCATGTATTCTGACTGAACAAAACAACCTGGGCTGGAATTTTTCAGGCCTCAATTTCTGCGTTTCCTTCATTTTTCAATTATTCTTTCCAGTTAGGTAGCTTCAATTAGGATAGCCTGACTATACTATGTCTTGTGGCTCCACGTTCTTCAATAGCTACCATATTATTTAAAAAAATTAATACTTTATTTATTGATTGGTTCATGGGCCACACCCAGCAGCACTCTTGTTTCTGCACTCAGAAATCGCAGGCTGGGGGACCCCATGGGACAATGGGAATTGAAACAGGTCAATTCTGGGTTGGCCAAACGCAGGGCAAACACCCTACCACTGTGCTCTCTCTCTCTGGCCCTACCATATTATTTTGATAGGTTGACCTTTGAAGTGATTTCTTTCACACTCTGTTAAGAAGGATATAGTTAGACTTCCATCTCTGATGGAAGATATTGCAAATGATTTGCCAGCATGTTTTAGAGACACTACAAATCAAGCTTATTTTATGTTTATAAAAATGAGTCCTGAAAGTTAGTATAGAAGGCAAGATATTTGCTTTACACATAACTATTTCAGTTATGATTCTCAGGACCCCAGATGGTCCCCTTAGTCTGCCAGGAGTGATTCCTGAGCCAGAATTAAATCAGAATAAATATCACTGAGTGTGACTCAAAATAAAAACAAAACAAAACAAAGCTTGATAGGATTCAGAGAATTGAAATACTTTGACCATAATAAAACCTGTAATTTAGGTCAGTGATAGCTAAAGTAATCTTGAGTACATAAAACAAAGCTAGAGGCATCATGTTTCCTGAGTTCAAATTATATTGTAAATATAGTTACAAATGAAGTTTTTTTTACAGACTTAGGAATATACTTGGTTCAAAGAGTCAGAATGGAGAATTCTAGAAATAAACCTTGGAAAGGGGAAAGTAAAGTCTCAGAAATAAATAGGCAGGTCAAATTCTATGTGTATGGTAAAGAATGAAAATGGATCCTTATACTCATATATAAAATCCAAAATAATACGGATTAAATATTTAAATGTAATACCTAGGGGGAATCAAAGGTGGAAAGTACATGACATTGATCTTGGCAATAACTTTTTGTATTTGATACCAAAATTCAGGCAACAGAATAAAATACTAATAATGGGATTATATCAGATTAAAGTTTCAGTACAGCAAAGAAAGCAATCAACCATATGGAGAGGAAGTCTGTGGAATAGGAGTAAATGTTTACAAACCATATGTCTGTTAAGGGGCTGATATTCAAAATATGTAAGGAACTCTTACAACTCAACAACAAGAAAAACAAATATCTGATTTCAAAATCGACAAAGGACAAGAACAGATATTTTCCTCAAATACAGTTCTGAAGAGATGCTGGTCAGTGTCAGGGAAATGCAAACCAAAACTTCAGTGAGATATTATCTCATATCTTTGAGAATGCCTGCTATCAGAAATTCAAAGGACAATAAAATGTTGGCACAGACAAAGAGCTCTTTATATGTTGGTAGAAAGGTAAAATTGGTATAGACATTGTGGAAAACAAGTATGAAGATATCTTGCAAAATTTATTTTAAAAAGTACCATGACACGCTGAGTTAATGCTTGCCATCTAGAATTCCCGATGGAGATATTCTCTGTGTATCACC
Organism: Crocidura indochinensis; assembly: GCA_004027635.1. Taxonomy (NCBI): domain Eukaryota; kingdom Metazoa; phylum Chordata; class Mammalia; order Eulipotyphla; family Soricidae; genus Crocidura; species Crocidura indochinensis. Next base: position 11,954 of record PVKC010001215.1, on the reverse strand, counting down.
ATTTCATGCATCATTTATGCTGTGGAGGTTGTTTGTAATGATCTTGAGAGATAACTCTAAAGTTTGTTTGCTTAGAAATCATTGCTAGGTCTGAATCTGATGGACTGTCTTCTCTTTCATCATTTTTCTCCCAGGACATTTTTGTGGAAACTTTACTATGTCTAGCCATCTGGAGATGAATGGTAGATGTAAATCCTACTAAGAAAAAAATATTCCTAATACTTTCTAAGCAAGATACAACAACAAATTTCTAAAATGTGTACAAAAATGCTGCCCAGAGATGTTCATTTCTTGTACACTGGTCTGTTTGCAAGAGACTTGACAGCATTCTTATTTCATTCAGGTTTCTATTTTACTCATTGTCTATTTGCTTCTCCTTTGTCAAGTCTACATTGTTCTTTAACCAGATCTGCCTTTTTAGAAAAAGATCAATTGTTGTTGTTACCTCTTTGACATTGATTAAAAGTTACCAAGCACAGATTTACCATATACTTATCTTTCTTCCAACTTTCTAGAGCAATTGAAATAATATATATCACCAACTAGAATCCACAATTTCCCCTCTCACTTTATTCCAAAATTAGCCTTGTGTAATGAATAGATCATGGCAGAAATGGTAGCGTGTCACCTCTGAGATTATAAAAGATATGGCAGCTTCTTTCTTGATTATTTCTTTTCTCATAGGTCCCATGGATTCATGAGCTATTGTATTGTAAGCAGTCCTAGGATAGATCCCCTTGGAAGTAGCTGAAGATCATGAGCAACATTCCTAAGAATAATAGTGGTAGCAAATCCTCCTGTTGAGTTTAGACTTCAAATCACTAAAGCCCTAGCTGTTATTTTGGCTGCAATCCCATGAGAGACCCTAAACCAGACATACACAGCCAAGCTGCTCCAATTTCTAACTCAGAGAACACTATGAGAAAATAAATTAATTTTCACTGGTATATTTTAGGTGAGCCATGAGAATAGATCATCTTTCATTTGGCAAATAAGCATTCAGTCCCTATGGAATGAAAGAAGAAATAGGAAAATATGTGGATGTTGGCTTATAAAAGTACTCACTATCTTTGAGAGCTCAAAAAGACTATGGGCATAGGAACTTCATCAGTCTCCACTTAGTATTTAGCCTTTTTTGTCCAACTGAAAAATGCCAAGGCTATTATTTTATCTCTATCCAATAAGGTATTCATATATGTCTAGAAAAATGCAAGTTTATTCTCATACAAACATACTCCACTACACCATACACCCAACTATTTTGTACACTTGGATGTCAAATACAGCTTTTCAGAAAGGTTTCCAGAATATAACTAAATAATTTGGACGGGTGTGTGTTGGCATGCCACATCCAGATACTATTTACATCAAAGTACAAGTATCTCATAACCCAATAAATCTTAGGTTTTGTTTTATGACAAGTTACACAGAGCTATTTTTCTGCCTATAGTATTTGCTTTTTTTCTTTTTCTTTTTTGTAACCAATTTTCTTCTTACCTTTCTGCATACATTTATTTTATATTGGAGAGTTATAAAAATATTTGAAACAAGGGCTGGCTTCACTATCCAAGAGCTAGGTTATGATTTGGAATTCTCCCTTAGAGGATATACATTAAGGTCTGAAATAATTTTTAATGCTAGTTGACTCTGTAAAATCTATTTATTTTGGAAGTCTGCTGCCCAAGTTGTGTCTTTTCTTTTTTTATGTAGAAGTACACTAATACCTCAGTGCAGTCCAAGTCAAACCAGAAAAAAAAAAACTGACTGCACATGTCTTTCAAGTAAAAAATAAAAAGTGAAAAGGTGAGAAAAACATTCTGTTTTCTAAACTCCTCCCACCTCTGTATTTGCAAACCCAAACTACCATTGTTTGACTTTCCTCCTGGCTCCATCTGTGTACCCATCTGGACCTTCAGGACTTTTCACCTACTCCCCTCAAAAGGGGAGTAGCATCTGATATTAATTTGAGTGAGGAAAATGAAGCCACATGCTCAGTTCTGTTCTCCTTCAGGCATGTCTTGTGTTGGGTTTGACTTCAGTTATGTGATAAACTTAGAGCAGAGTTCAGTCCTGCTGGAAGGGCTGAGGCTGACCAGTGCTGACTCAATGGATACAACAAATGTGCTGTGTGCCTGAGAGTCTTCTCAGTCTTCACCTCAATAAGCACAAGGATGGCTGTGAAAACACCAGTTAGTGTACACCTTGAGCTGTGGGCACATGTGTGTAGCATATGAAAGGCTAAACAGAAGGACTGGAGAATTGTTCCCGGAGGCAGCTAGCACTCAAGCAAGGATGGAGTGCAAGTCCATGACCACTGTGCCAGCTTTCTGCCCAAGGGATTGTCATAACACTGAAGTGTGCTCCCCACTTTCTCTTAAAGTTCCTTGTAAAATCACCCCACATACCAATCCTAGGTGAATGAGTCTGAATAATGGTCACATATGAAATAATCCACACCAGCTGAGGATCAAACATTTATAGTCTGGTCATCTTCTACCTCGTCTCTCCATTAAACTGCCTGCCAAAACTGTTTTTATTGAGTATAGAGACCACCCCCAGGAGGGGGTAATAAACTCAGTCTATTCTGAGCCTGTCCTGCCCAGGTTTACATATAAGACCATTTTGGGTGAAACCAAGTTGTAAACAAATATAAAGAAACCAGGGAGGATCTCTGTTTTGGGTAAAATAAGGTGTAACCTAACATTTCTTCAGCAAGATGAACTCAGGGTTACATTTGGGGGGGGGTGTTCTTTGTTCTTTGTCTTTTTGTTTTGTTTTGTTTTGTTTTTGGGGCCAAACTCAGTGGCGGCGCTCAGGGGTTACTCCTGGCTCTACACTCAGAAATCACTTCTTGCAGACTCGGGGGTACAATATGGGATGCTGGGGACTGAACCTGGGTCCATTATGGGTCAGCTGCATGCAAGGCAAAACACCCCGCCGCTGTGCTCTGGCTCCTGATCTTCAACTTTGAACCCTTTGTCTCAATTTCCTCCTTAGACTAATTTCCAAGTAAAGGACTGACTGTCTTAAATCCATCTTGGGTCCTGATGAGGAGGAGTCTGCTGAGGACATGTTGGGAGGAATCAGTGTCATCTTCTTCCTGAGCCATCCACTCTGACAACTTAGGGCTAATAGAGCTAATGTCTTGTGTCCTATCAGTCTGGATTCTCCATTTCTCATTGTTCAGGACCCAAACCTTGTATTATTGAGGCTCTTTTTCATCTATCCTGGTTCCCTCCTAATAAAATTTAAACTGCATATGAGGTTGAATATACTTCATAACCCTATTCTGCTCCTGGAAAAGACATAGAGGAAAATATCTATACATATTTTATTTTTACATTGCTATTATCTTTTTTTTTTTTGGTTTTTGGGTCACACCCAGCAGTGCTCAGGGATTACTCCTGGCTCCATGCTCAGAAATTGCTTCTGGCAGGCACGGGGGACCATATGGGGGCACTGGGATTTGAACCAATGACCTTCTGCATGAAAGGCAAACGCCTTACCTCCATGCTGTCTCCCGGGCCCCACATTGCTATTATCTTATGACAAATTTTATCTCCTTATATAGTACTTAAAAAGCTGCTTTAATGGACTCTTGATTTTTCTTCTTTTTATCTTCATTGGATAACTTTATTCACAGCACATTTTCTTTATTTTGTCTTTCTATGATGATTTCACTAAAAATAGAAGCTAATATTTTGGTGTTTTTATTTGTTTTGTTTTTGAAAACCTATGACTTACTGTGTGTGTTTGTGAGTGTGTGTGTGTGTGTGTGTGTGTGTGTGTGTGTGTGTGTGACACCAGCAGTGCAGTATTTATTCCTGGTTTTGTGCTCAGAACTGATCCCTGATGGTACTTGCAAGACCATATACAGTGCTTGGGATTTAACAAGAGTTGACTGCAAGGCAAGTGCCTTAACCCCTGCATTATCCCTGTGGAACTGTTCTATGTTCTTGCAGTTAAATCTGAAAAATTTACAAAGGCTTTGATGTTGAGATGACAGACTAATTAGCCACATTGGTTTTATCATTTAGTCTCTGTCTTGTCTTCTCTAAATAGGCGTAGAATTATGTTACGTACTCAACAGGGTTCTTAATATCAAATGTGGATGAAATCACTGACCTATAATTATAAGTGGTATCACAATGCAGAATTAAATTTCCTCCGGGATAATTTGAGGTTTGAAGCTAAGAGCAGCAGCTATTGCTCAAGCAGATGGCTAATTTGAAAGGACAGGTGTGATCTCTGTGTGAACCCACTCACCTCCGAAGGGGAAAAAGGAAGATTTATGGGAGATGCAAGTCTATTTTGAGTCTGGTCTTGTTGGTCCCATATGGAGAGGAGGGGCAATTGTCATTCCTTAATTCTTTGTGGACAAAGAATTCCTTAAATAGGCACAACCTTCTCTCACATTGCTAGGATGATTCAAAGCAAGGGCACATTCCTGGGAGCATAAAAAAACCAGTTCTGTAGTTCCTTCGCATCAAGAGTTGTGAGTAGCATACAGCTGCTCACTTCATCCCCTGCCTTTGCTCACTGCAGGTGTGAACAACTGCTGGTCCAGTATGTTGAAATGACCTTGCTCTTTGCCTCCTCTCAGACAAGTAGAAACCTCTTCCTCCAGAGCATTCATTAGATTACTGGCATTTCTTTGGAACTCTGAGTAAAAGAGGGACTTCATTTTTTCTGCTTTTCATCTACATCATGTTTATTATTTTTTCTGTATGTTCATTATTGTTCACCTCAAAGCAATCACCTTCTGTAAATTTAGGCAAATTGTTTTTCAAAACTAGCCAAGCCAGTGTCAAGGCTATTCTTGAGCTTCCACTGACACCTCCTGGTCCCTCCTGCTATTTGGGGGCAGAAAAACAGGTTTTTAATTTTTTATAATGTATTTAGTATTTATTCTAGTTATTTCTTTTTCTTTTTTTTTAATAAAAAGACAGATTGAATAGTTATCAACAAGATTTTGCACATTTTGAGTCCTATTGATAGTAATAGGACCCCTTGTGCCAGTTGAGGTGAAGACTGAAGAGATTCCCAAGCACACAGCTCAAATTAAGGAAACTTTTTAATGATTAAAGTATGTTTTAATGTAAGCATCATAACTTACAATGTCATTCACGATTGAGTTTCAGGCATATGTTGTTCTAATAATTTTTTTTTTTTTTTGGTTTTTGGGTCACACCGGCAGTGCTCAGGGGTTACTCCTGGCTCCATGCTCAGAAATTGCTCCTAGCAGGCACGGGGGACCATATGGGTACCGGGATTCGAACCGATGATCTTTTGCATGAAAGGCAAATGCCTTACCTCCATGCTATCTCCCGGGCCCCTCTAACAATCTTTTTACAAGTGTCCTCTCTCCTCCACCAATATTTCCAGTTTCCTTCTCTCTCACCTACATTGAGCCTGTGTCTATAGCAAACCTTTTTTTTTTTTTTTTGCCATACTTGGTGACTCTGAAGGGTTACTCCTGGCTATGCACTCAGAAATCGCTCCTGGCAAGCTTTCAGGGCCATATGGAATGCTGGGGATCGTCCCAGGTCTGTCCTGGTTGGCCACGTGCAAGGCAAACACCTTACCACGGTGCTATCTCTCCAGCCTGGCATTTGTTATTTGTAATGGGTTTCTGCTGGTTGGCAGTTGGAACTTTCTGGCTATGTTAGAGATTTGGAGTTAAGAGAATTTGTCATTTCTCACTCAAATGGTATGACTCACTTAAGGTGCCTTGTCATTCTTGATCACATTTCCGGTGATGACTTCAGTGCTAATAATCCTATTTATTAGAAATTTTGTACTAAATATACTTCCTACTTTGTATCGGCTAATACACGTTTTCTTTCCATATTCCTTCTGTTTTTTATTTGACTAGAATCTGGCTTGTGTTACTACCTTGGGTGAAAAGTAGAGACCAGATGACTCATAAGGTGTCAGATATTTTATACCAATTTGTTTTTCTACCTTTTCATGCCAGTAAACCTGCATTGGACCATATCCTTAGTGTTAAAATTCATTATTTAGAAAAGTAGTTCCCGGAATGATTTGGCCTTCCATCCCTTATTTTTTTTGGTTTAAGGGCCACACCTGGTTGTCCTGGCTCTCTATTCAGAACTTACTGTGCTCAGGGATAACTCCTGGCAGGGGTCAGGAGACGATAAGTAGAACCAGAAATTGATCCCAGGTTTGTCTCATACAGGGCAAGTCTACTCCCCACTGTACTCTTTGGTTGCGGAAATCTACCTTCTTTTAAATTAATGAATAAAAAGAATCCCCTAATTGCATTTGATTAAAGTTGAATAATACAACTTTTTCAAAGTTTGGATAATGCGATTTATCACCAATTTTGGGGGAGAATTGCTGTATGATGTGTCTTCTTTGCAGATTCTATGGCCAAGTTAGGGAGGGAAGCAGCTGAAAATAATGGGATGTTTGCTCAGTTTCTATTTTATCTTGCCTGTGGCATCATAAAAAATTGTCTTGGCAAGATGTTAATATTCAAGATGTAAAAATATCTCAAAAATGCAACAAGAAAACAAATATTCTCACCAGTGAGGGGACAAAGATTCTGAACAGACACTTCTCCAAAGAAGATAAAACAGATGGACTTTTTTTTCATGTTCCTGTTAGCCATCATCACATTATCAGGGAAATGCAAATTAAAGTCCAAAGTGCTTAATCTTTTACACTATGAAAACAGCCTTTATTAAAAAAAAAAGGAAGAAACAAGTATTGAAGATGTATGGAGAGAGAAAATAACATTGTTTAGAAGTAAGTTCTTGAACCTCTATAGAAAGAGTATGAACATTTCACAAAATAATAAACAACCATATGATCCATTCATTTGACTCCTAGAACTCAAAAATACTTATTTTAATAAACAGAAATATGTGAATTTGAAAATGTTACACTCATCCCATTGTCTATTACATTGCTACTTACAATATGACTACATGAAAAAATGAGCTTAACAATGAACAATTAGGAAAGAAAATGCTTCATATACACAGGTACTTGCTACACCATTTCTGTTGTAAGAAGATGGAATCCTGCCTTTTGCGATAAAATGAATAGAAGAGGAGAGGGTCATCATAAGTACAATGAAATCAGATGGGTAATGACATATAAGATGATCTTACTCATGTGAATTATATAGAGACAAGCAATCTGAGTAATAAAACCCAAATCAAGAGGCCGGGCAGTGACGCTAGAGGTAAGGTGCCTGCCTTGCCTGCGCTAGCCTTGGACGGACCATGGTTCAATCCCCTGGTGTGCCATATGGTCCCCCAAGCCAGGAGCGACTTCTGAGCACATAGCCAGGGGTAATCCCTGAGCATCACCAGGTGTGGATCCCCCCCAAAAAAACCCAAATCAAAATTAAAATGAAATTTGTAGAACTAAGATTAAGAATTATTGAGAGGAAAGTGAGCTAAGGACTTAACTAAGGGTCTTTTTGTTTGTTTTTGTTTGTTTGTTTGTTTTTGGGTCACACCCGACAGTGCTCAGGGGTTACTCCTGGCTCCATGCTCAGAAATTGCTCCTGGCAGGCACGGGGGAACCATATGGGGCACCAGGATTTGAACCGATGATCTTTTGCATGAAAGGCAAAATGCCTTACCTCCATGCTATCTCCCGGGCCCCTTAACTAAGGTTCTTAAATGGAGGTGAAAGTTTCCTTTGGTATAAAGAGATATATTTGAAGAGGTATGAACCTATATTCCTAAATCACATACAGAGCTATAAGCCATTAATAGTGATTAAGACATTAATAGTGATGGTAATGACAGGGAAAGTAAATTTGAGCAAATGTATAATGGTATATTCTAAACCAATCTGTCTAGAGTCTTCATTAGTCTTTCTTGTAAATAATAAAAATATTATGATGGGTATAAAAAAGTAAATTAATTTTAAAATTAAAATATAATTTCCAAAGCTCAGTACTTTGGGTTTGGGGAGTTGTAAAAATCAAGTGCTTCCCTCATTTTCCATCTAAATCTATACTTTAATCTTTCTTGGATTAAATTGATTCTGTAGAGAAGACTTTTAATCTTGCTTGTATAGCAATAGTCTTGGAATAAAGACCTAATAGCCCTGAGGTAGTGGTGTACAAATTGGTCAAGAAAAATAGTATTATTTCAATTACAGTTAATAGGCACTCTACAGTACTTTAAACAATGGATTTCTCAAATGTTGTTGTGTGTTTTCATTACAATCCATGGTATAAAATATCAGATATGTAGGGGAGAAATAATTGATAGACATGAAGTTGTATGCTTTGATGACTCATTCAGTTGTGTAAGTGTGGCATGAGTGTGCTGATGGGAAATAGAAACATAAACATTTAATAGCTAATAATGTAAGTTATTAAATGTAAATAGAACGACCACATAGACATTGTTAGCATTAATGCCATTTAAGAGTTTAAAGAAAATCCAATGCAGATGAGGTAATGGGGAAGAATATATGTTTCAAGGAAGTCTTCATGTAATGAGGCTTAGCATTGTCACCACTACCTATGCTTGGTTGGCACTATGATGGATGTTTAATATGGTAGATCCTTAGTCAATTTTCCTTTTCAAGGAAGTTGTGCAGTAAGGCACTTCAGAGAACCACAATCATGAGACTAGACAAAGAAAGAAAGGTATCTATAAGACGAGATTTATTTTAGGAATTAGGTCATGCATATCTGGGGACTGAAATCTGGGGACTGACAAACCCCACACTTTGTCATCTGCAAACTGGAGAATTAGGAGAACAGCTACTTAAAAGCCCAAGAGTCTGAAACACGGATGGTAAAACTCCTGGTCAGAAAACTGAGAACTGGGAAGAATTAAGCCACAGAAATAAGTTCTAAAGTCTGAGACCAAGAACTATGAACTATTAACTATGGTTAATGGCTGGAGAAATATTTAAATATTTCTGCTTAATAGGTAAGAACTCACCATTTATGCATCACTTTTCTTCTATTCAAACCTTCATACACCTCAAGTTTTGAGTGATCTTACTCAGTAACTGACTAAAATGCTTTTCGTTTCTGAAATTACACATACATGCATAAAAATAGTAATTAAATCAAGCACATGGGATTTTCTTTGCCTAGTAAAGTTGACACAAAAATAACCATTGCAAAGAACCTCAAGTGTCCTGTTACTTCAAATATAATTTATTTTTGTAAATTTTTTTAAATAAATACACTCCTTGTTTATTGTCCTTTAAAGAGTCACTGTAAAATCGATTATGCTGTGTTCTATTGTGGAATAAGTATATCAATCTCATAAAATTCCTGGTGCAAAACATTTCACTTTTTCTAATATTTCATAAGCTCATTCATGGTCTTATATCAAGTGAGAGACCTGTCTCCTGACTGCTAAAAACACAAACAAAAACAAAGTTATGATAAGAAATGTTTGAGGCTCAGAAGTGAATAAAGGAGCATAATAAATTTTGGTAGAAGCTTCTTTGCAACTGTGAGTCCTCTGTTCAAAACCACAAGGTTTGGCTGTGGGTTGTGCAGAAACCTCAGTAGCCCTGGGTCATTTGGTAGGTAAATATACACCTCATGATCAGAGAGGGTTTTATCTGGTCATAAAGATCCAGGAATATATCAGACAGGAAAGAATAGTAAAGCCATTTGGTTAATCTTTTTGTCTTAAATTTCCTTCTCACCGTGATTGAACAATGGCAGAGCAAGTTCCTGCCTGGGAAGAGGAGGAAGATTCTTTAGTTTGTAAAGCTCCCCAAGAATTTGGCACAGAAAGTTGGCACACAATCTAATCATGTTGGAGAGAAACTGGTGGGAAATATCTTGATCTTTCAATAGCTTAATAACTGCTTGTCTGTTGTCTAGAAACAGGTTTTCTTCATAATAGTCCTCAGCCATGGAAAATATCAACCATATTTATACAGAGATGAGATGAGTGGGAACATTTGAGGTCTGCAACAAAACTATTGAGAGATTTGTTTGGAACTCTAGAATCACTATGGACAACTCACGAGGAGTGTTTTGAAGAATTTCTCACCAAGAAGACCAATGAAGAAAAGAAATAATTGTATTAAATGGATCAAGTAATAGAGAATAATAATCATAATAGTAATAGTAAAATTTAGTAAAATAGTAATATACTAATAGTAATAATAGATTATAATATTAAGTAATGATAATAGTAATAGATTAAAGGGATAGATAGAGCATTTGACTTGAATGCATGTAGAAGGCCCTGGCATTACATGATCCCTTTCAAAACTATTCATTGTGACCTTGGTGTTTCCCAGCACCATAGGGTTTGAGTGAACATTGAGCCATCAAATCAATTATCCACATGTTATCTGTATGGTCTTGATACTTTGAGCATTTTTTAGGTACCCCACCACACACCATTTTTTTTAAATGAGTCTGAACCTATAACACTGAGTCTTGCAGAGAGCTTAGACAATAAGGCCTCCATATGTGATATATGAACTCATCTGAATCACTAGTGTTTTGCTGGAATTACCTAGAAGAGAAGAGAATTAACAATGGGTCTTAGCGCATCTGTCAGCATCAGGTGTTCATGTGAACTTTGGCCAGGGTTGGGTCCTAGAGAATTCCCGCCTGCATTCTTGAAGTGCCCTAAGTGCCAACAGCTTGTGGTTTTGATTAAAGATAGATCTATAGACTTCACATGCCAGACTCTCAGGCGGCAAAGCTCATTTCCTGCCTTGAAATGTTAGCAGCCCTGGCTTTTGTGCTTATAGACCAAGGATCATCCCACAGCTGGGAGGAGGCTTCAGGGCTGCCAGGGTGCAAGTGAAATAGTTTTGCTAAAGAGTGTTTCTTTTTGAGCAGACTTAGACTTCAGTCTGCTAATTTTTAGGAAAACATTCACCTTCTTTTTTGAAAAAGATTTTCAGGAAGGCATTTGAACCTTGTTTAGGAGGCCAGGTTAGTGTGATGTTTCTTTCAGCTAAAGTTTTTAGAAGGAGGTTAAAAAATTACCAGGAGAGGAATTTGGAACCTTAGCTACTTAGTAAAAGACAGAGACAAAATGCTCACACCTATAAATGAAACTTTCAGTAAAAGTTTCTGAAGCTGTTTAGATATCATATGGGACTTCATTCAATAGATTTCTCATACCAATTTGCCCTCAGCATTGAAACTACAATGACTCTTTTTTTCTTTTTTTGTGGTTTTTGAGTCACACCCAGCAGTGCTCAGGGGTTACTCCTGGCTCCATGCTCAGAAATTGCTCCTGGCAGGCACGGGGGACCATATGGGGCACTGGGATTCGAACTGATGACCTTTTGCATGAAAGGCAAATGCCTTGCCTCCATGCTATCTCCCGGGCCCCTACAATGACTCTTGATAATTTTCAGAATAATGTACCAATGTACTCTCAACCATGATAACGAGTGCTTCTAAAAAATTAATTCTAAAGTTCTTTTGTGGCATCTTAAGTCTTTGTTCTTACTCTTATAGACACCAACACTTTCACTCTTCTTATCTAATATTCTCCATTAGAAAAACTGATATTTTTACAATTGAGATTAAATATATAAAATCTAACATTTCAGTCACTAAAAATACATGTCCTAGAGCCAGAGAGATATGGGCAGAAGGTCAACTATCACCCCACACCCATCTTCTGCATAATCTTACCTGATGGTAAGACCTGCCCATTTCTGGGAGGGGTCTTTGGTTGGTAACAAAAGGATTGTCTGAAGGGTGTAGGGGAATTCAGAGGGATTCAGGAGAAGATGGAGGAAGAAGCATCAGGAGACATGGCAGAAAGATGGGGAGATAACAGGGCAGCTGAAGAGAGCATGCTTTAAAAGGTTTAAGATTATAGGCCGGGAGCCGGGAGGTGGCGCTGGAGGTAAGGTGTCTGCCTTGCCTGCGCTAGCCTAGGACGGACCGTGGTTCGATCCCCTGGTTTCCCATATGGTCCCCCAAGCCAGGAGCAACTTCTGAGTGCATA